>WAAF01019984.1:0-17464 GCA_013400475.1 Tricholaema leucomelas
AATCCCAGCTCCCTCAGCCTCTCCATGTAGGACTTGTGTTCGAGGCCTCTCACCATCTTCGTTGCCCTTCTCTGGACACACTCAAGCATCTCAATGTCCTTCTTAAATTGAGGGGCCCAGAACTGGACACAGTACTCAAGGTGTGACCTAACCAGTGCAGAGTACAGGGGCAGAATGACCTCCATGCTCCTGCTGGCCACACTATTCTTGATGTAGGCCAGGAGTTCCATGGACTTGTGGGTGTCCAAGTGGCTCATTTGTCATTGCAAGTAGACACCTGTGCAATTTTGGTGGAAGATAGGACTGTATCTCTGTGGCAGAATCAGATTTTTGTTGAATTTCTTTCTTGTGTTTTGATGGTTTTGATCTTTTATCCTTTCTTGCAAATGAAGTCATAACACATCTTTTGAGCTGCATCAACAGCCATACATTTGATCAATTCTCATATTTACTATGTGGCGGCTGAGCTTTGGGGCAGAGGTTAGTAATCTCTTGTACAAGGAGTAAGCAATTTCGTTGTTTGCTAATTGGTTTGTTTATGATGCATTTTGCTATGTAAACTTGATCTAGTATGTATAAGTAATTATATAATGGCAGGAGTGTGCAACTTAAAAAGGATTTGGTTCTTATTTGACTGTCTATCCAAAATTCTCCCAGAGATGGAGATGAATGGAGAATGAATGAGAATGCCCAATGCCACACAAAGTGCATGTGAAAAACAATAAGGATTACATATGAAGAAAATATACCACTTCCAACAAAATTCATCCTCGTGTCTTGTCAGAAAGCAGTGAGACAGCTGTTCTTTGGGCTGAGTAGCCAGGCACCAGGGGAACGCCATGACTGGCTGTGGCCACTCCAATAACCACTGTCCTGCAGGGAGTAATTACAGTAGGCTTAGTGGTTCAAGTATATGTTTCACTGGTTGTTGGTTCATTAACAAAATAATCCATTTTCCCTGACTTTGGCTAGGGGTGCATTCCAAGGAGAAATTTAGTTTCCTCGTGGTGGAACTTTTCATTCTAAAACCTATTTAGAAATAGATTTCCTTGGGTAAGTTAATTGAAAATTTTCCTCAGAGGAGTTCCTTTTCTGCCAAGGCAAAAGCAGTCTGCATTGTGTCTGAAGGTATAAGTAATCAAAAAGATCAATTAAGGGGATGGGTTAGATTGCTGATTTGTGTTATGGCTGCAGGTCTTTACCTCTGTCATAGTCTGTTGTTGAAGAGTTAAGAGTTTAAATAGACATGGGGGAGAAATAAAAGCCTAGTCATCCAGTTGGAGTACGGTGTCAAAGACAAAAGCAAAGAAAGAGGTGGGCTTTAAGAAGATGTTCTAGTTTAACCACTGCAAGCAACTAAGCACCAGACATTCATTCACTCCTCTCTCCCAGTAGAACAAGGAGGAGGATGATAAAAAAAAAAGCCCTCAAGACTCATGAGGTGAGATAAGAACCTTACTCACTATAATAAATTTAGAGGTAAAAATAGCAATAATAATAAAATATTATAGTAATTGTAATCTAAAAAATAACAAAAAAATAAGTAAAATAATAAAACTCAAGAAAAGACAAGTGATGCACAATGCAGTTGTTCAACACACACTAACCAATGCTCAAGCCATGACCAAACCCTCCCAGTCAACTTCCCCTTAGTTTATATGCTGAGCCTGGTGTCCTGTGGTAAGGAATATTGCTTTGGCTAGCTCAGTTTAGGTGTCTTGACTGCTCCCTCCCAGTTCCTAGTGTATTTCCTCACTGGCAAAGCCTTAAATACAGAAAAAAATCCTTGACTTAGGCTAAGTGCTACTTAGCATCAATGAAAACATCAGTGCATTCTTACACTAAATCCGAAACACAGCACTCTTACAGCTACTAGAAAAACAAAAGCCCAAAACAAAACTCAACAAAAACATAAACAAAAATAAAACCCCAAGCAAAATACCCTAAACAAACCCAAATGAACAAAACCTCACAACAACAAAACAACAATAACAAACTGTCTGTCCCAGTCAAAACCAGCACAGATGTTTCTCTGAACCATATTGCAGTCCGGGGCACTTCTTGGCAAAGGTTAAATCAAAATATAGGCTAGGATGCGCACCAATTTTGTCTGAGCTGTCAAGAAGTTGATAGAGCAAGGGGTAGATGGCGAAAAGATTACTCTCCTGAAGACTAACATAGTACGGAAGCCTTGGCCAAGACTCATCCCAAAGTCAGAGTTAAGGTTGGGATTAGAATTATGGTTCAAGACAAGACCTTAGACCTTCAGTGTGAGTTGAGTGTCAAGGAAGCAGACAAAGGAAAGTTACACTGAAGATATACCCTAAAGACTTTTATATCTGGGCTGTGGCTCCAAGTCCTTTGCTAGTAATCATGTTGAGGTCAAAGATGAAGTTTAGTCTCAGATTTATTGAAAAATAAACCATGAACTTCTAGGTAGTATGGAACTGCAACAGAAAAGTTTGTGCTGCAGAGAGGTTCCTCCCCTGAAAACTATTTTCTCGGTGTCATGTTTGAGGGTACGTGCCTAAGGCTCAACCAAGGCAAACAGCGTATCGCTTAGGGCTGACTTTGAAAGAGACACAAATCCCAGAACATTGTTTAAAAGGCTACAAAGCAGCCTATTCATGTAGGGCTGCAAAAGGTCTGCCAAAGGAAGAAGTACACTGGAGAAAGAGTTTTTCCTTAAGATGTTTTTCCTCAAGATGTTTTTCCTCTGGTAAATGATTGGAGATCATTGACCAAGGGTCATCTGAAGCTAATATTTATGATTAAGGTTATGGTGGGTATGGGAGAGACAAGTAGAACTGAAGCTGGGGTTGAAGCTACCAAAGAAAAGAGTGGGCTTCAGAAGAAAAAAAATGGCAAAATAAAAAATCAAAGAAAACTAAACCAAAGCAACAATCAAAGAAAGAAACTGAAGAAATAATTTTCTACCCTAGCACATTTTTTCACCTGGGCTGTTAAGTTTAGTGTTTGATCTAGGTTTTGAACTTGAAGTATTCCATAGTATAGAACATGATTTTCCTAATTCTTGGAGTCCTAAATCAATTAAAATGCTAACAACCGTTGTGATGGTAGAAGCTTGATGATTAACTGTTTAGTTAGTAGCAGTAGGAATAGCTTCTCTACATCTGCCTTGAAAGCCTTTTTGACGTCCCTTGTAACTGCTGAGGATCTTAGAGATCTCATCACAGTAAGACTTTCTGTATTCCTTTCCTTGAAAAAAGCTTTATGACTGAAATATTGAGGTATCCAATAGTACCCTCACTCAGGATCAACATCTCATAAGGAAAAGACCATGAAGAAAGTTAGCAGATTTAGGTAATACAGTCTAATATTCTCAAAGCACTTTGCATAGTATCTTGACCATGGTGAAAGATCAGATGTTATTTTTTACTCTACAATTAGTTTTATATCACTAGTTCATCATGCTAGGTGTGGATGAATTTGTAACCTTTTCCTGGTACTATTTAATAAATGTGACTATCTGAACCCTTACTGGTACACCTTTTTATAAAGCCACACCGAGAAGTCACAATGAATGCAAGTATTTAAACAGACAAGTGAAACACCATTCATTTTTATTAGACCTGTGCCAGCTAATCGGAAGACACAAGAGCCTATATTACAAAGGAAATAATAGGGATATACAAACAATGCAGGATATTAGTCACCTTAGCTCAAATAACACTTAAGTACAGATAGTGTTTTTATTAGCAGAACATTTTTCTGTCTTTGTGTTGCTTTGACCCAAATGGATGACTAGGTCAACATCTTGTTAACTGCCTCCACCTGCATCAAATCTGAAGTTGTTTTCTTTAACAAGGGGATTCATTACAATAGGAAAAATGAAAGAGGACCAGAGACAGCAATGAATGTTAGCTGTACAGGAATGTCCAAATTAAAAGCTTTCATAGTACTGAGATTGTAAGTAATGTGTATGCTCACTGTGCCATATCACTTCAATGTCATACAGGTACATTATCATGATTCTGCTGGATGCTGTGTAACAAAGCTGTCCAGGCTGCCTTCCTGTTGATAAGAAAGACAAAGGGGAGAATGGTAGAGTATTCACTGTGAGGGCTTTCTGTTGCATTTCACGCAATACATGCCACAGAGCTTTTCAATCAGATACAGGCACTGAATCCAGCACAGCAAAACATTTGTATCTGTGAATTCGAATGAGCACACAATAAGCCCTTGTTAATAAACACAGTGCACTATAGCCTCAAAAGCTGTAAATCATGAACAAACCCTTTTGTGAAACTCTACTAATTTCAGATTTTTTTCCACTCAAACCCAAGAATGTCCAAACTACTCCTTCTGCCCTATGATGTGTGAGGCCTCTTTCTGGACTGCATGACAGTCTGAGCAGAATAATTTTTGATGTCTTAAAGTGTAGTGTAATGAATGCAGTGATTAGAAAAAAGTTTCTGACCCTCCATCAGCAGTTTTAGATGTTTTTAACTGTCTTGCTTTTTTATATCTTTTTCTTTCCCTCCTCTTCTCTTTCTTTTCAGAATAAAATGATTTGTATGCTAGGAAGAGATCTTCAAACTCCTCAATACAGAACAGCTAGAAAAAACTTCTAGAACCTCAAGTAGATCTCTGTGGCTCTAAAGTTGTCTCTTCTTTCCTTACAACTTCAACATTGTTTGTAGCTGACATGGTGGAATACAAGGTTAATGTAAACATACTGCTTTGTGGTGATACCACCCTTCACACCCAGTACCCAATTACGAGAAAAGAACTGCCACTTGTGGCTTCAGCCATTACTAAGACATGGACTACTCCATGTGAGAGAGAGATGGCTGTCACTCTGCCAGCAAGTGCCACACTTGTACATGTTTGCTTATCTGCCCTGACTTTAAAGTGTGCACTATGTAAAATAGAGAACTTCATGAATTTATGCAGTCTTTCCCTTCGTGATGCACAATTAGCACTCCCACATACTCCTTGTAGCCGTAATTTGGGAGTCACAAATATTTTTATCATGTTTCTCAGAAACACGCACGAAAAAATGTATAAGTGCTAGAGAGAAACTTACACACAAAACACTGCCAACATCAGATGAATTTGAAATTCTGCTTCACTGAAATAAATTAGTCACTCATGGATTGAGTACAGAAATATAAAGGCATTACTAGGATTAATTAGAATAGAATAGAATAGAATAGAATAGAATAGAATAGAATAGAATAGAATAGAATACAATACAATACAATACAATACAATAGAATCAATCAGATTGGAAGAGACCTCCAAGATCATCCAGTCCAACCTATCACCCAGCCCTATCCAGTCAACTAAACCATGGCACTAAGTGCCTCATCCAGTCCTTTCCTGAACACCCCCAGGGACGGTGACTCCACCACCTCCCTGGGCAGCCAAGTATTGGTAAAAAAGCAACATGAAATATATTCTGGTCTCTTAAGATAGTTGAGTAATATGGATTGTGGTTGCAGCTGTTTCCAAATGTTGCATTTGTATAGTTGGGACTTCATCAACATGAAGGCAGCCTACATTTCACAACAAAACAGATATGCTGATGCAGTGATTACCTGTGATACACTTAGAAAATATCAAGAGTGTAATATTATTGACAGACAATATAAAGTGATTGGTTTCCAAGAGATCTAGTCTTTCAGTTACTTGGATATTTACTATGGAAAAGGAGACAGGATCGTATGGAAAGTCCTAGGTTTGTATTGAAGTTACTCATACCTCAGTTTGACTCTTAGTAAATGAGGTAAAATGGATATATAATTGTTACTGCATACTCGGACATCATGGGGAGCTTTGAAGGTTTAAATGATAAAGACTCAGACCTTTAACCTTTAAAATGTACAACTGTCAAAAGAAGAAATTCCTTCATTTTGTATCAGTTTTAGAGCAAGTTCCTCATCTCTCATTCTTTAAAGGATGTATTCCAACATGCTCTAGTCAGAGCTATGAAATCTCAAGTATTTATTTTAAGCCTAACTTATTTAAATTTCTTCAGCTATTTATGTAAACAGAAATTTTCTGTTTAGCTGAAAATCTTTAGGTAAGTTAAAAAAAACTAAGGGAGATTCTAGGAAAGGAAAGAGATAAGTTATTCCTATAAACATGCAAAATTATATTATTGAACTTATTTTCTCTTTTCAATATTTATTCTATCTTTTAAAAGGTAGCATTTCCTTTTTTGGTTGGAGTTTTTTTGTTTGTTTGTAGGTTTTGTTAGGTTGTTTTAATGTTGTTTTTTTACAGAGAATATGCAAGTGAAGTATCTGTTTGTATTGAGAGGATACACGATTTTCTGTGAGAGAAACCTCCAAGCTCCTCAAAAATAAGAGTGCAAGACATACAGGATCTTTGTAGATATAAGAAGAGAATAATAGTATGCTATCAAATTACTGCTTCTGTGGAAGCACAGAATCACAGAATGTTAGGGGTTGGAAGGCACCTCTGGAAATCATTGAATCCAACCCCCTTGTCAAAACAGCCTCACCTAGGGTAGGCCACACAGGAACACATCCAGACAGGTTTTGAAAGTCTTCAAAAGAGACTCCACAACCTCTCTCAGCAGCTTCTCAGCGTTCCAGTGCTCCATCACCTGCACAGTAAAAAAGTTTTCCCTCATGTCTTGTGTTGAAGGAGAACCTCCTGTGTTCTAGCTTGTACCTGTTGTTTCTTGTCCTAGCACTGGGCACCATAACCTTTGTCTTGACATCCACCCCTCATATTTATAGGCACTGATAAGATCCTCTCTCAGCCGTCTTTTCTCAAGACTAAACTGCCTCAGTTCTCTCAGTCTTTAACAACTACTCTTAAGGGGTCTGAAGATTACAGCTATTGCAGTGGCAATCAGAATAGCACAGAAGACACAGCAACTGCAATGCAGCCCAGTGTTGTGGAGGGCCCATAGGCCCGAAAATAGACCTGCATATGCCTTGTCCTGCCTGGACTTATTTTTCCTGCTTCTCAATCAGGGGTGAGCACATGGCCAGCACAGAGGGGCACAACAGGCCTGGAGCCCCGTGGAGTCTGGCCTGCCCAGGCTTTAGGTTGTGTAAGCCCCGGTGTGTGCAGCTCACGCTTGCCGGGTGCTAGCCCCATGTGAGCCCCATATTTGGAAAGTCCAGGCCTGTGGCTCCTTGCCTATTATGGCAAGGTTGGCTGACTGCAAGCCTGATTGGTTATTGGTGGCCAATGAGACCACTGATCTCGGCCCACAGTTAATAAATAGACACGCACAGGCTCACATGCCAGAGCATTTGCTCGCCAGTCCATTTTATGTGCTAGGTGCATTCGCTCACGAGCTCACTTAAGCCTGTCATGACGGGGCTCAGAATGCTTCTTGGCATTCTCTATTTAAACCGAGCTCTCAAGTTTAAGACTACAGCTCATAAAAGAATGCCTGTAACCTTTGCAGGGAAAAAAAAATCCCCAAACCAAACCATAAACAAAATTAAAATCACAGAATAAATCAGGTTGGAAAACACCTCTAGGATCGTTGAGTCCAACCTATCACCTAACCCTCCTAATCAACTGAACCATGGCACTAGGTGCCTCATCCAGTATCCTTTTAAATACCAGCAGGGATGGTGCCTCCACTACCTCCCTGGGCAGCCCAATGGGCAATCACTCTTTCCGTGAAGAATTTCTTCCTAATGTCAAAATCCTCAAAGGCAATATATAGGCTCCCTCTCCAATATCTAAGGTGAGTTAAGTACTTTGGTATGCAATACACATTAATAACTTCAGCAGGGAGCTGTCTATCTTTCCATAATTTCAAAATGCTGTAATGTAACCAAAAGGAAATTACAAGATCCAGGTAAATTTATTTAACATACAGGATGCTGAACACAGACACCTACCTCAATGCCTGCTGAAGCTGTTTTCATGGGGTACTTCACTTATATGGGATCAATAAACATCTCATATGTATCTAAACATATGCAGATGAGTTTTTCACTCAACGACATCAAGGAAGTTGAAAGATTGCTTTACTGATCACTCAAATGCACCTAGGCACTTGGATGCCTAAATTAACTTAGCTGATTTTACTCCCTCAAAATTTTTTTCAGACACACTCTGTCTGTGAAAAAAATCTCAGCCCAACTCTTCAAGGCTGAGCTAAGGAACTTATCGGTGGACTACGCTTAAATGCTGCATTACTACTTTTTAAAGGTCCACACTCCCTTTATTGTTAGGAGTAAAAAGTTCATACTTCAGTAAAATGTTGCTCTAGATTAGCTGGTGATAGAAGATCTGTAAGATGTTATTTTCTTGACACTATCTAATCACTTCTAATAAGATATTTTTATTTGCTTTTTAAGAATGAGATGCAAAAATAAGTAACTAGTGCATACAGCTTTAGATGGTTTTTAATGCTTGTGCTTCATGTTCTTTTCTGCCATAAGATGTACTCTATTGATATTTGCTTGAATATCATGAGCAAGTGCAATCCTCAAAGCCTTTTTTCAAAAGCTTAACTCAAGACAGTTTGTGGAATGTAGTTTTAAATAGCTTTAAATAGACATCATTTTTTTATTTTCTCTTTTTTTTTTACTCTTTCCCTCTACGTGTGAACATAATTAAAATATGGCTCAAGGGATCTTCTTTACACATTCCAAAAATTTCACCTTTTGTCAGAGGCCAAGTGTAACAAATCATGACTATTTACACCTGGCTCAGAGAGTCATCAGCAGGGTTCAATTGTAGATAAAATTCAGCTTCCATGACTGGAACTAAAAGGACACTTAATTTAAACATTCCGGGAGAGAGGGAGGAAGGGGAGGAAGGAAGAAAGTGAGGAAGAAAGGGAGGAAGGAAGGGAAGGAGACAAGGAGGAAGGGGGGGAAGGAGGAAGGAAGGGAGGGAGAGAGAAAGCAAGAAAGGGAGGAAGGGAGGAAGGAAGGAAGGAAGGAAGGAAGGGAAGGAAGAAGGGAAGGAGGGAGGGAGAGAGAAAGGAAGAAAGGGAGGGAGGAAAAGACGAAGATAGATGAAATAGAGAAAACAAAACAGCACATAGGAACATTTTTGTAGAAGTCTATCTGTTTTGACAAGAATAGATTGTTAGGTGCAAGAGAAATAAACACATAATACACTGTAAAGTAGCAGAGATGGTACTTGCCTGAAAAATCACAGATGTTTCTTCATAGCTGTGGTGACTGATTCAAACCCACAGTTTAAGTATTACAGTAACTTCCCAAGTGAGCACTCTGCCTGACCATCAGCTAGACATGTAGTTTTATACTGTGAAACACTTTCACCAAGAAAAGGCAGATATCCCTTCAATATTCAATATGAGACCTCATCTAAGATACAAATAATCCTTGCTCATCTCTCTGTTCTGAATTAATACAAAGGAGGAAGAGCTGTTGCCCACACACCAGCCTAATATAATTTCCTATAGGTAATTTTTAAGAGAATAAGAACAGCATGCCTTTAATCACTTTACATTTCATGCTCTCAACCCAATGAAGCCTGAAAAAAACCAAAACAACACCTTATCATTGCAGACTTTCTATCCATGAAAATCGACTTAATTTCAATTAATTTTTTTCTTTTTCTTTCTCCTTTAGTTGATAAGTATCAGGGTGATTTCAGTTAAATCTGCATTCAGAACTACATAAAAGTACCTGGTAATTTTGTATCCAGAATTGTCACTGACATCAGATATGAGAACTGAATAACTGACACATGAAGACTGAAGTATTCAAAATCTATACCAATAATTGGTTGTTGAATTTGTTTCCAGTAGTGAATCCAAATCAACATTAAGAATATTCCTACAAGTGATTGCAGTTCGATGCCACGCAAAATTAGTTAACTGTCTGTAAATGAGGCATTCAGTTAAAACAAAACTGTGAAAGTCACAGGTCATTCAGAAGACAGTAAATACTACTAAGTTCTGAGTCACAGTTGTCCCTTTACAATATATCAGTTGACTACACGAAAGGGGAAGATAGAGGAATGGAGTTGTTAAGAAAAGACAATGAAATGAAAGGGGATTAGAGTACATCTTGAACTCTAGGTGCAAGAGATATATTTCTGGGCTGTGCTAGAAATACTGAGTAAAGTTTCAAGGCTAAATTTGAGTGACATTACGTAGTTCATGTCTGTAACTAGAATCGTGCTGTAGCATCCCATGACCACCTCCAATTTATTTAGTCAGCCTGCCTTGGAGAGAGATACCTGCAGTGATATGAACAGATGTAAATGACACTTGTGACTTTGACAATGGGACTGTCTGATTATCTTTTAACAAAAATGACTCTCAGGGAGACTCCATATCACGATGCCAGTCAGTATAAGGATAAATCATGCAGTGACTACTTCTAGCTATGGGCTCCATTGACCACCTGCAGTTAAGTTTGGAGGGAAGAAGAAAAGAGGAACATTGTTCCTTTCAGCTCAATTTGCAAGTGAGCTGTTTCTAAAGGAGTTTTGAAGACAGAATACTGTCAGTACTGAGTAAACTGGCTTACTGTTCTTTTAAAATAAAAACTAAATGCAGGGTTTATAAGTACCAGGAATTAGCATTACAAGACTTGCTTTAGCATTGCTGTTTATCTGGGGGTTGATTCTGCAACTTTGAAATTAATGGAATTTCATTCATTAAAATAAATGGGAAGTGAATTAAGCTTTCAGATGTTCTTGGTTGCCCAGAGAATAAGCCCATTCTTCAGAAATTCAGATATGACAACAACCCAAACCTCTATCACAAATATAACCTCCACTGTAATGAAAAATACCCAACCAACCAAAAAAAATCCAAAGCTTGCAGCTTAATACTTCAAAACCTTTAGATTCATCTAGAAGTAAGTATTTACCTTCATTTACAAATCATCTACACATTACACTGTTATTAGTTTTGTCAGTCTTCAAGCATCTCATTTCAGATAGTTTTCCTGTTTCCCAATAAATAAGTGAATAACCAAAACTCTAAGAGAAATGCATTAAATTGTCACAGCAATACATTAATCTATAACATGAGCACCACTCTTTGGGAATAAGATATCAGATAAACAAAAATTACCCATACTAGTGTTTGTACATAAAAATTGTAACACCATTAAAGAACGCAATTATGCCTTAGATATTTTGGCAGACGCAAGGATTACCATGAAGGACATTTAGGATAACAAAAACAAAAGGGAAAAAAAAAGAAAAGAAGAAGAAGAAGAAAAAAATTCTTTCACCTAGAAGGATTTTATTTACTCTACAGCTGCCTGTAGCCTTGGAAAGGACTGTACTTATGTTCAGTCTGTTCTTTGAAGATGATGCTCATAAGTAGAAAGCTAGTATTTAAGACAATATGCTATATTGTAGTTTGTTGGTCTTGATAAGATGATGGAAAGCACCTGGGCAGATCTTCTTCAGAACACTCAGCTGGAAAGCTGGGTAGGGCACAACAGAAAAAAAAAATCAATTTGTATGCACATCTGGGAATAGTTAAATAATGTAGAGGACTTATGAATGGCTTTTGAGGGTCAATGTGTACAATACTGTAGGGAGCCAGCATAAGAAACTCACTTTTGCTTAGTTATCCTTGAAAGAAGGAATTCAGTTTTACAATTTTTAATAAAATAAAACCAGATAATGAATCATTAGGCATACAAGTGAAACCTGTATATCAACTTTGAATCAGAACAACTTAATTTCAGAAGAATAAATGCAACTGCACATTAAACTTTCTCAACTTACTTTGCTTCATGTGTAAAGTACTCAGAAACTTGAAGATTGAACCTTATGTTTTTGCATTCTACCAGATGCAGCAACAATGCAAAATTGAATTTATCATCCAAAAAATATAGACTAATAATTAACTAATCAGCTCCAATATTTTTAACCCTTCTGAGCCCCATGTTCTTGCTGATTTAAGTGACTGTATGTCTCAAATGGTGAAAGGTCTGTTCATAAGAAAGCTATGATATTTGGTGTATTTATTATGAGGAAAATTAGTATAAAACCACAAAACCCAAGCAAACAACAAGAACAGCAATGACAAAACCAATCTCATTTATTTATGCGTTGTAGTGTGGTCTGCATGAAAGGCAACTTAATCTGTGTTTTGAAAATGAGTAATGGCTCTGTATTTCTCTGCTCTGTTACAGAAATGGCCCTAAGCAGTTGAAACAGCTTGGCTTTTATGCTTCAGCTATCCCCAGGTGGAAGTACAGGCAAGTGGAAATAAAATATAAATTATTTTCAAACATTACTCTATATGGAGCCTTTTCAGCCTACATGCAGCGAGTGTGTTTGATCACAGAATTTGTTAAAAAGGAAAAGTAGATTTTTTTCCTGTAGGGTGTATGAAATATTTTGCTTCCAAATAGTATAAGCGTATACTTGAATTGTATACACAGCTATATAGACATAGAAGTTTACATAGACACAGATATATCTATGCATATACATCTATGTGCATACACATATCACAGAATCACAGAATTAACCAGGATGGAAAAGACCTCCAGGATCATTGAGTCAAACCTATCACCCAACCCCTCCAATCAACTAACCCATGGCACCAAGCACCTCATCCAGCCTCCTCCCAGACACCTTCAGGGACGGCGACCTCGCCACCTCCCCGGGCAGCCCACTCCAATGGCAACCACCCCCGCTGCGAAGAACTTCCTCCCAACATCCAACCCCAACCTGCCCCAGTGAAGTTTGAGGCTATGTCCTCTCATTCTGTCACTGATTTATCTGAGGATGCTCTTGCTGACTGCAGAGGGGCTTGGACTATGTGAGCTTTGGAGTTGCCTTCCAACACAACCCATGATTATCATGGCAGACACCCTGGTGGCTTCTGTGCTGCCACCAGGCTGTGCTTGATACATCTTCCCCAGGTAAGGATTTTGTTTGATAATGCAATCAATGTTGAATATTACTACAATATATTTTATATATGCATATATATATATATATGTATATATAAAACTTAGTTTTATAAATACACACTTTTAATGAATATGTAAGTAACAGGATACAGTTCCTGTGTGGCCTGCTCTAAGTGATCCTGATTTTCAACCTCTGACATTCTGTGATTTGTGATTCTGGACAAAATTAAATCTACCCAGCACAATTACACAGAAGGCAACTTAAAAGAAACTAGAGCTGAAAATGAAGAAGTACTAATGAGTAACTGAAGAAGATATTCACATTATTAAAAAAAAAATAGGGCAACTATATTAAAAAAAAAAAAAACATGTTCCTTCTGTTCTTTTTAAAGTTAGACATATGTTTGAACTGTTTGACACTGACCATATTGTGTCTTGGTTACCATGCAAACTAGTTTCACTTAAAATAGGTCTTTCAGAAGATGTTCTAATTTTAGGAGGTTTGTGGGTTGTTTTGTTTTGATTTTGTTTATAATAAACTATAACGGAGGGGAAAAAACTATGAAGATAATTTAAGAAAAGGCAGTTAACATAGGGAATGTCTTCTTCATGGAGAGTTATTGAGTGTATCTGTGAGAAGAAACCAGAGAGACAGATCACATGGAACGTTCTTAAACGAAAATCTCAAAATAGCAATCAGATCACAGGGCAAAGTGTGGTACCCAATGAAACCATGTTATGGAGGCAGGGAATTAATGTGGCCGAGTCAGGAATTTACAGAAAAATAGAATTATTTCATTTTCCTGAAACCCACCCCCAAAACCATGTACAGAAATTAATTTAGTTTTAATTAGCAGGTTCGGTTGGTTGAGAAGATCTACACGGATACCATAGGTAGACTTGACTCTTTTGGAAGTCAGAAGTTGGAAAAGGCTTAAGCTATTAAATATATAGCGTCCCCACTATCAATATAGGCTGAGCCAAAGTTACTCACAGGTGTCAGGCTGGCTGAATGATACTTGTCCTTTTGGGTCTTTCAGAAGCCTCCGAGGGTCGTTAAGAACCATAAAGGGTGATTAAGGTGGACGCCGTCCTTCGGAGCTTGTCTTTTGGAGCGCCAGGGGCTCCTTGTGCAGAAGCTAACCAGGCGGGGGAGAACTCCAAGGCAGGAACGAACTCCAAGGCGGGAACCCCAAGGTGGGAAGTCCCCTCAATCTTTATACCCTTCCTAGACAGAGAGGCAAGTTACCACTTCCTAGGCACGAAGACCACAGCCAATCCCCAGCTGATTCCAGTGCGGGCCCTGCACGGGGCACTCCTCGTACTGGAAGGGTCCCTTGCTCCCCCCCTTCATGCCTGCAGGGCAGGGGGAGGGAAACAGGTCTTTCCACACCTTTTCCTCTCCCATTCAAACCACAGAGGGAGAGGAATTTTGGGGTACACAGGACTCCAGGACAGACCATCAAAGTTACTCTTTTTATACCTAAAGGAAACAGTAATTCATACGCTTGCAGAGCATCAGTTACTCCACTGTTAGTTACTATATATAATCATCATGTGTGTGTCCTAAGGGAAAGTTTTCTTCACCTGGAAAAGCACAACTATCAGAACTAATGCAGATTTTTCACATTCTTAGGGATAGGTGAAAGTCAGCAGGAACACAATTTAAGCATTTTGTTTGAGGACCTTTATTGTATTAGAAAGTAATATAACTGCTGTCAGAGGCAAAAATAAAGTATTCACACACATGTTGCCAATACTAAGCTTGCTGCAGTTAACCACTGATTAACACACCTGTAAGGAGTTACCAAGTACTGGGACTGTTCCCAAAGATGAAATGTTATTTCTGCTGACTCACCTCCATAGTCAGATTGGAAGGTTTCACTAACCTTACAAGATTAAATCTTATCTTGTTTTGAAATCTCACCTTTGTTCCTTGATGATTAAAAACTTTTACTTTCTGCAGAAAGTCTCTGACAACATCTTTCTAAAACTGACTGATGATATTTTGTCAGTGGTAAAAAATGAAATTAAACTAACTAAAATCTTTAAAATATTCTGTTAATGACCAGACATCAAAAATAAAAAACATTACTTTTATACAAAATAATAAAGATATAGGAATATCTTTAAAATTAAAGATGTAGGAATTAATCTGTATTAAGGAAATCCATGGGCATACTGCAGTTTCCATTACTGAAATATCTTTAGTGTAAATGATTACTTAGAACATGTTTATACTGCAGAAGCAAGTGGGGTCAAGGATAGGAGGATTTCAGAGGGAATTTTGACGAAGATTCTTAGCTCTAGAAGAGAGGCACTTACTTTCAGGGAAAATTGAGAAAACTGAGTGGCAGGTAGTATTCTAAATGTGATGTTCATTGCTGAATGTTCAAGTTCAGAAAACTTTGTAGATGTGCAATTCCTGTAAATTGAATCTTACAGAGAGTGTAAAGGATAAGGTTATTCTATCGCACAAGCATGAGTCTGAGGAGTATGTAGAGTGAGGAAAATGGAAAGAACAACAATATGATGTATCCACATATCAAACAAGAGAAGAGCGTCTGTGGTCCTGACTATTGTAATTTGTGAACTAAAGCCTGGAAAAGTGATATTTGTGCAATGAATCATAGAATCAACCAGGTTGGAAGAGACCTCCAAGATCATCCAGTCCAACCTAGCACCCAGCCCTAGCCAATCAACTAGACCATGGCACTAAATGTCTCATCCAGTCTTTTCTTGAACACCTCCAGGAACAATGACTCCACCACCTCCCTAGGCAGCCGGTTCCACTGGCAAATCACTCTCTCTGGGAAGAACTTCCTCCTAACATCCAGCCTATGCCTCCCCCAGCACAACTGGTTGCCTGGGAGAAGAGACCAACTCCTGCCTGGTTACAGCCTCCCTTTTTTGAGTATAACAATTAGCTATTGGGTAAATGGTCTGGTTGAGGTAAGATAGAATACTGTACTTCTGTGTGGTTAGAAAACAAAGCTCTATATTGCCGCATGATGTTCCCCAAGTTGTAGTACTCAGTTGGAATAGCCTGATACTGAATGACCTTCAGGAAATTCAGGTTAAACCCTTTATTCAAATATAAGAATATAATGTATTTGCAGATAATACAACCATGGAGTACTGATTTGAATTAAGGAGCTGGGGTTGATTAATATTAATGGAATATAAAGGAGATAAGCAAAATAAACTAACATTTTCCACAGTAAATTTATTTCTTGATATGTTGAACTTGATTTTCAGCTCTCCCACACAGGACTTCAGAATCTTTAAGCTGAAAGTTACTGTATAGCTACTGGGTGGGAAATGTGAAGTGTGTTGACACCAACAATATATGTATTTAGCCCTACAGTTCTTTAATGTTCTGGAGCTGAGGACATGTAGGAGAGCTGCACTAAGCTAGCACAAAGGAACAAACAACTGATGTGTTCAAAAGTGCTGTCATAGAGATCTGCTGGCAAAAAAAAATTGATACTATACCATTCTTCCCTCTGGTGCTAATTTCTCCAGAGGCAGTTGATTGAGCCCCCATTTAAAATTAAGCTTTAATTAGTTCAAACTTGATTGACATGATGAATGCATCTTGAGAGCTACTAGCTTGAATCTATGTATTTTTTAATCTATTTTGCAAGTGCTTGCTGTGAGGAAGGTACTTGTTTATTTAGGACATCTTTATGAAAAGGTACACGACAATTTTTTTGGAAGTCAGGCATTAAAAAAAGTCTTGTTTTGTTTTGGGATTTGTTACAAAAAAGAGAATGATGAAAACCAAGGAAACAAAAATTTGGAAATCTTGGAATGCAACTCCTGAAGCCAGGGTAGAGTTTTCTTTCTGGTCTGTTCATTTTCTAAACATTGTTGGATGTTGGAAGAGGCAGCAGTGAAGGTCAAAATGTCATATCCATGTGTAACACCAAGATATGTGGCCCTGGGTTCATAGGGTGAGAGTCACTATTTAATTTCTGAAAGATGTTATAAAACTGGAGTCTAAGGGATATTGTTCTTCTCATGTTTTCACATGTGCTTGAAAGCACAAATTCAATTTCACACCATCCAGCCCAAGATGTCAGCACATTGTTTGGATTTAAATATCAAATTCTGTTTTCAGCAACAGCTAAACGCAAACAGGAGTTTGCTGGTGCTCCTGTATTTGCACCCGTAAAACATCTTCCACAGAACGAAAACACAGCAATTTTTCACATACTCTCTGTTTTGAGGAGAAAATTATTCTGAATATCTGACTTTGAAAATACCACATGACCTGGTTAAAAGGATGGGAGAAAAAGAATGAACAATAATTTATTTTGCTATGATGATACTTCCCAAGTGCAGGTGGTACTGAAGAACTGCACTTCTGTAAAAAAAGCAATGAGAAGTGCCCCCAGGCTTTATCTGATAGAAACATGGAAATTGGAACTCATACATGCAAAATAAAGTTTTAGAATTGGTGGTTAGATACTGGAAAGAGAGTTTTACATAAATTAGAATCATAGAATCAGTCAGAGTTGGAAGGCACCACAAGGATCATCTAGTTACAACCTCTCTACCATAGGCAGGGACTCCCTACTCTAGATCAGGCTGGCCAGAGCTTTATCCAGCCTGGCCTTAAACAC
>WAAF01019984.1:17539-45243 GCA_013400475.1 Tricholaema leucomelas
TATATATATATATGTGTGTATTTTAACCTGAGTAATACTTACTTCAGTATTTATTGAATCTGCAAGACTTTATTTTCTTATAAGGAAATTTGAGTTGCATTTTTTTTTCATCAGTGGAGAGACTATCCTAAAGAAATCTTTGTTCAAATGTATTTTATTTGGGTGCTTTTGTTGTTCTGTGTTCAGGAAGCCACTTTCTGCATATTCCTATCTCAGGTGCCCAAATCATAGGATCATAGAATCATAGGATGATAGGGGTTGGAAGGGACCCAAAGAGATCATCAAGTCCAACCCCCCTGATGGAGTATGACAATACTACCTAACACAGATCACAGAGGAACATATCCAGATAGGCCTTGAAAGTCTCCAGAGAAGGAGACTCCTCGACCTCCCTGGGGAGCCTGTTCCAGTGCTCTGTGACCCTTACGGTAAAGAAGTTCCCCCTTGTGTTGAGGCGGAACCTCTTGTGCTGCAACTTACACATGCTGCTCCTTGTCCTATCACAGGGAGCAAGTGAGCAGAGCCTGTCCCCCCCATCCTGGGAGCCTTCAGATACTTATAAACATTTATCAAATCCCCTCTAAGTCTTCTTTTCTCCAGACTAAAAAGCCCCAGGTCCCTCAGCCTCTTTTCATCCCTAATCATCCTCACAGCCCTCCACTGGGCCCTCTCCAGCAGATCCATGTCCCTCTTAAACTGGGGAGCCCACAACTGAACACAGTATTCAAGATGAGATGTTCTTTGCACTTTCTCTCATGGGCCCTAGCCACTCAACTCAGGATTGAGAATGCCTTGAAGGGGTATAACACCGAAAAAGTAAATACTGCAAACATGAGTATTGTGATCGTGAAATGATCACTGCAGCTCTGGCTCCGGATATAAAAGCATACTGAACTCTTCTGACATTTAGTTCATACTTTNTAAATTAATAAATTATGAATTAATGTTTATTCTTCAAATATGTCTATGTACTTTGCTTCCCAAACTTCAAATGAGTAATTTCAATGGCTAGAGTAACTGGAAGAGGTTATACACATGATTTGTTGTGAAAGATCAGGAGTGCTGGAAAGTTTAGTGTCTTTTGAAATGCTTTAAATGATAGTTATCCTGCATCAATTACCTACAGGGATTTGGGACACAGGCTCACAACAAATTTTAACTCTTGCCAAACCTGATTAGAAATGGCACATATATATATATATATATATNCCAGTGCTCTGTGACCCTTACGGTAAAGAAGTTCCCCCTTGTGTTGAGGCGGAACCTCTTGTGCTGCAACTTACACATGCTGCTCCTTGTCCTATCACAGGGAGCAAGTGAGCAGAGCCTGTCCCCCCCATCCTGGGAGCCTTCAGATACTTATAAACATTTATCAAATCCCCTCTAAGTCTTCTTTTCTCCAGACTAAAAAGCCCCAGGTCCCTCAGCCTCTTTTCATCCCTAATCATCCTCACAGCCCTCCACTGGGCCCTCTCCAGCAGATCCATGTCCCTCTTAAACTGGGGAGCCCACAACTGAACACAGTATTCAAGATGAGATGTTCTTTGCACTTTCTCTCATGGGCCCTAGCCACTCAACTCAGGATTGAGAATGCCTTGAAGGGGTATAACACCGAAAAAGTAAATACTGCAAACATGAGTATTGTGATCGTGAAATGATCACTGCAGCTCTGGCTCCGGATATAAAAGCATACTGAACTCTTCTGACATTTAGTTCATACTTTGTAAAATTGGTTCTCTAAAGTAAAAACAGAAAGTAAGTATTACATCCCAGAACAGAATTCCATATCTCAGAATCAAATTCCAAATTGGTTAGCTGTGTGTGAGTGCTTCTCAGAATCAAAATCAGTGGCCAAAATCTTGCCTATGTCATTCTGACAAGAATCAAAAGCAGAGTTATCAACATGTGTCCCTGATTATATACTTTTACAACAGAACAAGAATTCCATTACTTTGGAAAAGATCTTTTTTGCCAGCTGCCTACTTGAAATAATAAAAAAAAAAATCTTTATTCAAAGGACTTTGTGGTGCAAGGATTCAAAAGTGAAAAATGCACCAAAACAAACAATAGATTTAAGTCTCTACATTGAGATAAAGGTTCAGACAGTGTCATGCAAAAATTATACCACATTCAGATCTGTTTTTAGAGAGGTGGTCTGTAGACCACTTTCAAATTCTGAACACTACCTCCTCATTACTTCTTTAATTTCCTTTAATTTGAATGGAAGAAATAGAATGCACATTAATAAGCAGCAAATTTGTGCATGTTTTGGCAGCCATCTGTATAGGGGAGGGTTTTTCCATTTGTTAAATGAGGTTTAATGACCATCAGAGTCACGTACATCTCCACCACTAAGTCTGTGCCTTTAAGAGATATTGTTTGAGGGCAACAGCAGCTGCTGCAGTGATGGCAAAATGCACACACATATACACACATATATATAAAATTCTGAAAGCCACAATTGCTTCATTAATGTTATTGAAGGAATGAAATAGTTTTTAATTGTATGGCTGATTTCCCACAGTAATTCAATGTGGTAATGTTTGGCAGGAATCAAGTTCTAAAATTCATGTTGCTTGTTCATGAAGTTAGCAGTGAACTAAATTCTTCAGCTACTACTCAGGCGAAAATCCAATTGAAGTGCATTGAAGTGAATTTTGGTTTCCTGAGGACTAAGTTTTGCAGCATTTTTCTCAAAGCAAATGGCAACATTGAGCCTTAGGGAATCTGTCATGATCAGAGAGCCTCAAGGCAAGGACATTTGTTTTACTCCAAATTTAAAATATTTTGCTTTTTTAAGTACTTTTCTCTCTCTCACTCTTTTTTTTTTTTTCTTCACAGTATGACAGATTCAGCAATTTAGAGAAACAGCTCAAGATTGCATAGGTATTTATTTTGATTAACAATAAAGGGTCAGTTGATGGTGCTTAATTTTTAAAAGTGTTTTCTATTGAAAATATCAAACATCTGCCTGGAATTAATAACTCAACAGCTGATAGCACTGTGTATGTTCCTGTTTTAGGCTTCCAATGCCAGAGGCACTTGAACACCCATGCAGGATCCTAGATGCTCATGGATATTTGGAAGCAGGAAAGCCCTAAGCCATATAAGATCAATTGCTCCTGGCACTTAAAAGCCTAGTAAAAAAGAGGTTATAATGTTTACATGACTTTTTATGGGTCAGAGTTTATTATAGCTCCATTCTATGGCCTACAGCACAGGAGCATTTTACAAGGCTTTTAGTGTGCTTGACAGATATGTTTCAGAGAGTTTGCCAAGGCAGGCTATTTCAACAGAGCCTTTAACATTTACAGATTTCCAGGATTCCCTTTGTGACAAAAAGATACTTGGGAATTGGACAATATGAAACCAAATTGGATTGGACACAATTCATAACAATAAATAGACCCCGTGACTGCTAATCCTGAGTTTTTATACATGTCAAAAGACATTATGTGCTGCACTCAAAATGCTGTATTGAAGCACATTTCTGGGGCTACAAAGTTAAGATATATAAAATTAAAGCATGCTAGAATTAAATTTGCTTGCTTAATCAATTTCCTTATTAAAACAAACAAACAAACAAGCAAACAAAAAATCCCAGGAACAACAACAAATTCTTGCACCATTCCTGCCACAGGACTTTCTCTCCCTTCCTTGAGGATTCTCCAAGAGTTTAGTCTCTTTTTTTCCAGTTTAGTTGCTGACTCATGTCTCTTCTATTGTACAATACTGAAGGTAGTCTCAGCACAGATTTATTGATTACCTAGCAGGGTAGCCCACAAATGGTTGTGATGGAGACAAATTCTCATGAGCGAAGAGAGTTGTGTAAGGCAAAGGAAGAAAATGTACTGTGATAAGGATAACTTAACAACAAGATAATTTAAGAACAATAGCTTGAAATAGTTAACTCATGCAGTAGAGTGAACCATTACTATCTCAGTGGTCCAATGCTTTTATCTCACCTTCTGATGGGAAGTTGTATCCAGGTGGGGGTTGGTCTCTTCTGCCAGGCAACCAGCAATAGAACAAGGAGACACAGTCTCAAGTTGTGCTGGGGGAAGTATAGGCTGGATGTTAGGAAGAAGTTCTTCCCAGAGGGAGTGATTTGCCATTGGAATGGGCTGCCCAAGGAGGTGGTGGAGTCACCATCCCTGGAGGTGTTCATGAAAAGACTGGACGAGGCACTTAGTGCCATGGTCTAGATGACTGGATAGGGCTGGGTGCTAAGTTGGTCTGGATGATCTTGGAGGTCTCTTCCAACCTGGTTGATTCTATGATTCTAAGGTAATTTAAGAACAATAGCTTAAAACAGTTATTTCACTCATGCAGTGGTAGGACATAACTTTAGTTAAAGAGTGAACCCTTACTATCTCAGTGGTCCAATGCTCTTATCTCACCTTCTGATGGGAATCTATGAGAAGTCTATGGGAAAGAGAAGAGGAAAGGAATTATAGCAAGGGGGAAAAGAAGGAAACATTTATTTGACAGTTTTAATATTTTGTTACATGAATGTTAGTTCTTTTTACTTAAATGTGTTAGACACAGAGTGGAGTAATGGGATAGTAAAGTGCTGGTGAGACTTAGAAGCAAAATTTGTGGTGATAAGCCTGGTATATAAAGCTTTCTAAGGTGATAAATGTTGTTGCACCATTGAAACTGGAGAACAATAAAGTGAAATTTCTTATATATGTGCAGTTTTTCCTTCAGTCTGTGGTTGTAAACTACTTAGTGTGACTTGGATGGTGGAACATTACAGCCAGTGGATAAGCATGGCATGATATTTTTTACTCTGATATTTCAGTAACAGATAGGAAACCTTAAAACTCATGACTGATGGAAAACAACTGCAATTTGTAATGATCCTAATGTATTTATACACAACAAGATTGAATAGTTTGGCAGATATTTAAAATAAAAATGAGTGATGCCATCTGAAAATGTTGATGGCAAAAAATTGCTTGTCAAAATAAACATATAATCTAGTTACATACCGAAGTTCTAACATAAAATATGTTCCTTCCCCACCGTCAGTGTTAACAATTCCTTCTTTGTGCAATTTGGAGTGTTGTTATGGAAGTTCTGATAACATAAATTGTAGCTAAAAAGCTGACTTTCATTAAAAACAAATGCCACACCATACTGTACAGTAGCTTTTTACTGAGTTTGAGGTTTCTGGCTTGTTAACTATGTTTAAGCAGCTGCTATCTCACTTCAGTCTGATCACAGGACTGTTTGAAATGAAAATAAAACTTGCTTTGTTTACAGACCTCTTTTAACTGCTATGGATCAAGAATGGTTTGTTCTTTCTGACAGCTTTTACAGGCTTTTGTTACATTTTATACTCACTCTGATAGATGCTGGTAATTTTCTACTTGCTTTTTGTCCCAGCCACACCACAGGGAGCTTATCAGAAAAATCTGATCTTTCCTAATGCACTGCCACATACCATGTCCCCTTTGGAGCAGGTATGCTTTCATATCACAGTGTTTAGTCAACTTTTATATTGTTGTTTTGGTTTTGTTTGTTTGTTGGTTTGGGACAATTTTTTTTTTGCTTCAAATTAAATGCTCTTTGCTCATGTTCAATCACATTTTCTATTATTGGTGATGTCAGCAATAGTGTTATCACCTCAAAGAATGATTTTAACCAGCCAAAGAATCGTTCCTGCAGAGGGTACCATTATATTTAGACGTGATGCCATCTATGAACATTTTTTGGTTGAATAAAGAAAATATGAACCATGATGACATTATGCTGAAGATTGACAAGGTTCTAATTCTTATATTTTTTGGTAGCCTTGGGTGCCATTGCAGATCAAGTTTATACTGAGTTAATTAACAATGAGAATTTATCAGTAAATTTAACATATTAATAAGGATGCAATACAAGAAAATGCAGTAAGTTTATTACATGTTATCTATTAGTTTGAAAATAAGATTTCAATCTGCTTCATATGAAATATGGAAATAAGTTGAACAGTAATTGCCAGGTAAAATTTCATAACAGTTTAATCAAATAATGACTTTATTTATGGTGGAAAAAAATGATTCCTTAAAGGTGTTGGAAAAGCTGTCTATTTCTATTCTCCCTATTTTGAGAGCAATGCTTAGCAAGTGCTTCAAGATGAATTATTAAGATGCTGACTCAACTATTATATAGAATCATAGAATCATAGAATGGTTTAGGTTGGAAGGTACCTCAAGGATCATCCAGCTCCAACGCCCTGCCACAGGCAGGGACACCTCCCACTAGAGCAGCTCGCCCAAGGCCTCATCCAGCCTGACCTTAAACACCTCCAGGGAGGAAGCATCCACAACCTCCCTGGGCAACCCGTTCCAGTGCCTTACCACCCTCACTGTAAAGAACTTCCTCCTAACATCCAGTCTAAATCTCCCCTCTGCCAGCTTAAACCCATTCCCCCTCGTCCTAACATTACTAGACCGTGTAAATAGTCCCTCCCCAGCTTTCCTGTAGGCTCCCTTCAAATACTGGAAGGCCACTATAAGGTCTCCTTGAAGCCTTCTCCTCTCCAGGCTGAAGAGCCCCAACTCTCTCAGCCTGTCCTCATAGCAGAGCTGCTGCAGCCCTCTGATCATCTTCGTGGCTCTCCTTTGGACCCGCTCCAGCAGTTCCATGTCCTTCTTGTATTGGGGGCTCCAGAACTGCACACAGTACTCCAGGTGGGGTCTGACGAGAGCAGAGTAAAGGGGGAGAATCACCTCCCTTGCCCTGCTGGCCACACTTCTCTTGATGCAGCCCAGCACTCGGTTGGCTGTCTGGGCTGCATGTGCACACTGCCGGCTCATGTTGAGCTTCTCGTCGACCCAGACCCCCAGGTCCTTCTCCTCAGGGCTGCTCTCCAGCCATTCATCACCCAGCCTGTATCTGTGCCTGGGATTGCACCGACCCAGGTGCAGGACCTTACACTTGGCCTTGTTAAACGTCATGAGGTTGGCCTGGGCCCACCTCTCCAGCCTGTCCAGGTCCCTCTGGATGGCATCCCTGCCCTCCAGCAAGTCAGCTGTGCCACACAGCTTGGTGTCATCTGCAAACTTGCTGAGGGTGCACTCAATTCCTCTGTCCATATCACTGACAAAGATGTTAAAGAGCACTGGTGCCAGCACTGACCCCTGAGGAACACCACTTGTCACCGGTCGCCAGGTGGACATTGTGCCATTGATCACCACCCTCTGCATGCCACCATCCAGCCAATTCCTTATCCAGTGAGTGCTCCACCCATCCAGTTTGTGCTTTTCCAGTTTGGTGACCAGGATGTCATGTGGGACAGAGTCGAATGCCTTACTCAGGTCTAGGTAGACGACGTCAGTTGCCCTTCCCCTGTCCATTGCAGCTGTGACTACATCATAAAAAGCCACCAAATTTGTCAGGCATGATTTGCCCTTAGTGAAGCCATTGCTGGTTGCCGCCAGTCACCTCTGCCTGGTTTTCCATTTGCTTTTGCAGAGCCTTCAGGAGGATCTGCTCCATGATCTTTCCATATGGTTGAATAAAATATATGGTTGAATAAAAGTAACTCACTTACATAATCTACCTAGTTGTTGTTGCTTTCTTATGACTATTTTTATTAACTGTCCAAATATTAACAAACATATGCAAACACAAATGTCTAATAATAAACATTCCCCAAAGGCAAGGTTTGAACTCTTAAATCAGTCAAAAATCTTTAACTTTTAGCATGAATGCTGTTTGTTTTTCAGAAAACAAAAACACACATACAAAAATTCCAACCAAACAAACAAAAAAATCAGAACCCAACTTCTCCTCCCCCCTAAAAAAAAAAAACCCAAACAACAAAATATCCCATTAGATTTAGATACATAATAAAAATAACTGAATGCATGTTGGAATGTCAGCAACAGCTCTCAGACGCTGTTTGTTATAAGAATATATTTTACGGACTCCGAAGACTCCTGATCCTGGTGGTCCTTTCCAACTGTAGCAGTTCATAGTGATTAGATGTTGTGCTGAGAGATTTGATTTAGTCAAGGACTTGTCAGTGTGAAACTAATGATTGGTCTTTTCCAGTCTTAGAAATTCTGTGATTCTGTGACCTACAGAAAGGAATATGCAAAGAACACGCAGAATTTACTACATTGTGGGAACCAGCATAATATAAATAATAGAATAGAATAGAATCAACCAGGTTGGAAAAGACCTCCAAGATCATCCAGTTCAACCTATCACCCAGCCCTATCCAGTCAACTAGACCATGGCACTAAGTGCCTCATCCAGGCTTTTCCTGAACACCTCCAGGGATGGTGACTCCACCACCTTCCCAGGCAGCCCATTCCAACGGCAAATCACTCTATCTGGGAAGAACTTCCTTTCATTGAATAGAATCAACCAGGTTGGAAGAGACCTCCAAGATCATCCAGTCCAACCTATCACCCAGCCCTATCCAGTCAACTGGATGTATGGTAACAGAAGAAAATTGCCTACTAATCTATAGTTATTATATTGTAATTAATAAGATTTCAATTGTATCTGTAGGCAAATGGCTGTATCAAGGGGTCATTGAGAGCAAATCCTTTTAGAAGAAAAATGTGGTGAGGCATTTTGTCATGTCATGTGTATTTCCAAAGAAATTTCAGCACAGGCTTAAGTAATCAGCTGACCTGAATATTGTTGTACTGTGCTGAAAACCAGAAAAGACTCACGTCTCCTGTCCTGGTGTTTTGCAGATTTGTTTCTCTGTTGTGAAATTTTATCTTCATTTAGCTTTAGTTTAAGATGAAAATCTTCTCACTTTTGAAAAGAAATTAAACCAAGTTCAGCCCTAGAATTGTAATTTCAGTAGCCAGTTGCAACAACTGGATTATTATCTTAACAGCAGTTTAGCTCATGCTTAGCTCCACTAACAGGAATTGGATTACAGATCACACTCCACAGTGAAGAAATGTTCTTTGGTGTATATCATTAGGTATACAAATGATATACAAATACAAGGGGTTTTGTGTGCCTTGTCATTCTCAGAGGACACCTGTCTGCCTGGAGTCACTTCAAGAAGTGTGATAGGTAAACCAGAACCTCATATTCCTGGATTCTTTTGGAAGAACATAGATAGAAGATTTCTCCTCTTTCTCAAAGTGCTTCACTCTCCATGACAGCAGGCCAGTCACAGGCTGATGCTCTGTGTTGGAGACATGTGCTAGTTTGAGCCTAGCTAGCATGTTTTGGTGAGAAGAACTAGATCATAGGCTGAGAAATGAAAACAATCGTGTCTACTTCCCTCACAGTCTTGGTGAGATGTGTAAAAAAGAAAGGCAAAACAAAGATTAGATCACTTTCACTTTTGCTCTGCACTTCGCTCTGCACTTCATGCTGGGCTGTTCTCTTCTCCTTTGCCTGCTGGGGAAAGCTGAGGCTGCTGGCTGGACTCCATCTTGCTTTCTAACCTCACCCTCCTTTTTGCTTTTGTGGCTGATTCACCTTTGCTTAATCCCTCTGGCCAAACCTCCATTCTTCCTTAGGACTGGGGTAAGGTTGAGAGGGGTAGGGGGAAGGTGAGGGGTGGTTGAGAGCCCCTCCTGGGGACTCAGGTTTCTGGGAGGGGAGTTGTGTCTGTATTACCTTTTTACCTTATATATATTTCTGTATACCTTATGTATATTTCTGTATACCTTATGTATATTTCTGTCTACAACTGTATATACTGTAAATATCTGCTTGTAAATTCTGCCAGCTGTAAATATAAGCTTCATTCAAATTTCCAGAGCCGACTGAGTCTAGTCTGGGTGATTTCTAAAGTGGGGGGGGGCGGAGGACACCCAAACCATCACAAGATGAAATAACATTTCTATAGGACATGAAGAAGGAAAAAAGTGTAACATTATTCCTTTAACAGTGTTTCTGACAGTTTCTTGTATGCACACACATCATATTCCTTAAGTTGATGATAAAACTGAGTTCTGTAAAATAAAAATATGACTCCCAAAAATCCTAGGAAAAAAGATCTGACTCCCAATTTCCTAGGAAAAGCCCCTGTAGATTATGTAAATGTGTAGGGGAACTCTTTATCACTTTCTACTTGTTGATCTCCCTTAAACTGTAATACAAGTATTTAGTTTTCTCTATGAGGTTTACTAACCTGTGAAGTAATCTTCTGGTGATGAATTTGGTAAATGATATCCCTAAGAAAATTTGTATATGTCAGATGACACATTGGATGTTGTTGGCTTTAGTTAAGGGATAATAATCATGACTAAAGATTACATATGTGGCAATAAATGGCTTTTGTAAGTAATTAAAGATCACAGTAAAAGTAGGCATAGGACAACAGCAAAATTATTAAAAAACAAATAATATAAGAGACATTTAAAAGAGTATAATATTTCAAGGGAGAAAAATCAGGTGGACATGGAATGTATAGTTAACAAAATATCATTCAGCCTGTGATGGAAAGGCAATGTGTTGTCTTTGCTGTTGTAGCACTATAGATAGCTAAGCAAAATTCACCCTCCTACGCATCTCCCTCTCAGTGTATGTATATATATATATATATATACATACACACATATATATATACACACACATATGCATACACATGCATCCATGTGTATGTGCAGTAGCACTCATTACAGTGGGAATCCTGCCTCATGATGCCCCACTGAAAGCCATTTTCCACGTTCTGAAAACTGAGAAAAGAGGGCATTGCTACTAGGAACATGTTAGGACACCTATTTATATCTGCCTGCCCAGGTACACAGTGATAGTCCCACTATTGGGTAGAGTGGAATGAAATGATTGTATTTATAAATTACTTCTCAGAAAGAAATTGATTTCTTTTTCTGTGAAGATTTGTAAAACACAAGACTTTTTTTTTTTTTTTCATATGCCAGAAAAGAATTCTTTACACCTGTCATTTTTGTAAGCTTGCCACACAGATCACTGGCATTTAGGAAGATTTGTGCATCCTTAAGCAAGTTTCTAGTAAAGTTATATTCAATTTGTGAGCAAAGGCTTTGAAATATTCTTCATGTCTACTGGAAGTAGTTTATCAGCTTTATATTAAATACATGATTTTCATGAATACCTTAATTCAGTAGCTTATAAGATCCTGAAAGTTGTGATTTGACTACTATTTTGAATTATATTTCCATTTTATAAAAGAAAAAAAATTGATGTATGTAAACCCGAAATGAAACACTAAGTGCATTCATTCTGGTCTGTATCAGGAACAGTGTGATCAGTAGGAAAAGGGAAGTTATTCCTTCCCTGTACTCAACACTGGTCAGGCCACACCTTGAGTCCTGTGTCCAGTTCTGGGCTCCTCAATTCAAGAGAGATGTTAAGATACTGGAATGTGTTCAGAGTAGGGCAATGAAGCTGGTGAGAGGCCTGGACCACAAACCCTATGAGGAGAGGATGAGGGAAATGGGGGTGTTTAGCCTGGAGAAGAGGAGGCTCAGGGCAGACCTCATTGCTGTCTACACCTACCTGAAAGAGGGCTGTAGCCAAGTGGGGGTTGGTCTTTCCTCTCAGGCAACCAGCAACAGAATAAGGGGACACAGCCTCAAGTTGTAGTGGGGGATGTATAGGCTGGATGTTAGGAGGAAGTTTTTCACAGAGAGAGTGATTGGCATTGGAATGGGCTGCCCAGGGAGGTGGTGGAGTCACCGTCCCATCCCTGGGGGTGTTCAGGAAAAGCCTGGATGAGGCACTTAGTGCCATGGTCTAGCTGACTGGCTAGGGCTGGGTGCTAGGTTGGTCTGGATGATCTTGGAGGTCTCTTCCAACCTGGTTGATTCTATGATTCATATTGCAGTAGTCATGTAGGATTACCCTACTCTTTTTCACACTTATGATCACATTGTAAGCTTCCAGGACCATAATTTATATAATTTTGTTGCAGTGTTGTTAAGGAAAAGAATGGTTCTTACTAAGGAAAATAAACTGCACTTTCCCCTAGTAAGAAGGCACATGTTACTGCTATTAACTCTCCCTGATCTAGAAGATAGGCGGACTCTGAGGGAATTGCTTCTTTTCTAGCCATGAAAAGAAAGACTAACAAGCTACTAATGAGAGCTTATCAAGAGACAGGATGCCCAGCAACAGAATCTATTCTTCAAAGGAGAAAGTTTGATATTGTGAGCTCAGGAGAAGAACTTTTTCAGAGTTTCTGCATTATAAAAAAAAAAGAAGTCAAAGCTGATTTTCTGATTTTCTTGTTGAAAAACTCTCTCCTCTAACACTGAGAGCAGGAATTGAATTAACAACAACATCACTGAAAGGCTGTTGGCTTTGTGGGAAGAAGCTGCTGAGGAAGAACTGCCTTTTGGTTTCTATTTCTAAATCTGTCATAGGATCATCTGTGTTGGCTGAGTGTCTGTTTTTTCCATCAATGCCATGCTTACTAGTCAAAAGAGGATAGGGATGGGTGCTAGGTTGGACTGGATGATCTTAGAGGTCTCTTCCAACCTGGTTGATTTGATTCGATTCGATTCGATTCGATTCGATTCTATTCTATTCTATTCTATTCTATTCTACTCTAGTCAAAGTCAGTGCCCTACCACTAATCAGTTTGGTTAATTAAGACATTAGAAGTGCTGGTTTCTCAGGAGAAGAAAACAAAGAAAAAAAGCTTATTTTTGACTTCTTTTGTACATTTCTTAGAAATGAAAAGGAAAGTATGGATGAAGTTTGTCTCAGTGCCACCAGAAAAAAAATCTAAGTCAGTTCCATCCTCATTTGAGTTGTAAACCACAAAAAGGCTACAGAACACTAGTGAATCCTCTAGTCAAAAATTTGGAAAGAAGTATGTAAAAGGGCAGAAGGAAGGTAAAAGGAACAAAATATGAATAGTTAAATGATATCCATCTGAAGCTAAAGGCTGCAAACCCAGGCTAAATTTGGATAGGTCAGATTTCTTAGGTAGTTCAAATCAAATTTTGGTGTAATAAATCAAATCAAATCCATAGGCTTTCATAGTTCTGTAGAGTACAAATAAATTTTGTCCTGTAAAAAGACTTCATTATTGAAAAAAATGTAAACACACGCACCTTGAGTACTCTGTCCAGTTCTGGGCCCCCAGTTTAAGAGGGACATTGAGATGCTTGAATGTGTCCAGAGAAGGGCAACGAAGCTGGTGAGAGGCCTCAAGCACAAGCCCTACGAGGAGAGGCTGAGGGAGCTGGGATTGCTTAGCCTGGAGAAGAGGAGGCTCAGGGGAGACCTTACTGCTGTCTACCAACTACCTGAGGGGTGGTTGTAGCCAGGGGGAGGTTGCTCTCTTCTCTCAGGCGGCCAGCACCAGAACAAGAGGACACAGCCTCAAGCTGTGCCAGGGGAAATTTAGGCTTGAGGTGAGGAGAAAGTTCTTCACTTGGAGAGTCATTGGCTACTGGAATGGGCTGCCCAGGGAGGTGGTGGATTCACTGTCCCTGGAGCTGTTCAAGGCAGGATTGGAGGTGGCACTTGGTGCCATGGTCTATCCTTGAGCTCTGTGGTAACTGGTTGGACTTGATGATCTATGAGGTCTCTTCCAACCTTGGTGATGCTGTGATACTGTGATATAATAAAAAAACCTATCCTCCCCCCTGACCAGCTACACTGTGGTTTATACATGTATCATAAAATTGGTGTTTAATGGTAAACAATATTTGATCTAGCACTAGCATGTATTTTATAGCTGTAGTCTCCTTTGTGGAGGGGAGGGGATGGGGACACGGGGAGTGTTTAGCTTTATTTGGGTAAATAATCGATTTTTTAAAGGTAGGAGAAGTGAACTATATCATGCTGCTTTCACAGTATTTTGTGATATGGTGTAGCTTTCCAAAAGAGGTTGTGGGTTGATAAAGAAATACTGTAAGACACTCACTTGGTTACACATGGCTGCCAAACTGCACAAAAAATGTTTCTAAGAACATGACACAAAGTCTTGCTGTAGACAAATGTGTTTTGTGTATTCTTTACATATTCCTTCTTTTAATTTGGGTGGTACCTCATATATACTTGAAATACTATTCCTTTATTTTATATATATATATTTATACTATATTCTATATACTATATACATATACACTATACATCTATATACATACTATATTCCATATACTTCACAACATTATCTAAGCCTTCCCTGGAATCTTATTTATGTGCATTCTATCAAAAAAAAAAAAAATATTTGCATAAAATGTTTTACATGAGACTTTTATTTTTATTCATCCTTCAGGTATTGTACCAATGAAAATTATCACAGAACCACAGGCTGTCAGGGGCTGGAAGGGATCTCGAAAGATCATCTAGTCCAACTCCCCTGCTGGAGCAGGATCACATATACCAGGTCACACGGGAATGCATCCAGGTGGATTTTGAATATCTCCAGAAAGGGAGACTCCACAACCCCTCTGGGCAGCCTGATGCAGTGTTCTGTTACACTCACAGGGAAAACATTCCTCCTCATGTTTAAATGAAACTTCCTATGCCTCAGCTTCCACCCATTGCCCCTTGTCCTGTCATCAGGCATCACTGAGAAGAGCCTGGCTCCATCCTCTTGGCACCCACCCTTTACATATTTATAAACATTGATGAGGTCACCTCTCAGTCTTCTCTTCATCTAGCTAAAGAGTCCCAGCTCCCTCTGTCCTCATAAGAGGGATGTTCTGTTCCCTTAACCATCTTTGTGGCTCTGCATTGGATTCTTTCAAGCAGTTCTATGCCCCTCTTGAACCGGGGGGCCCAGAACTGAACACAGTACTCCAGATGTGTCCTCACCAGGGAGGAGTAGAGGAAGAGGAGAATCTGTCTCAACCTACTAGCCACAGCCCTTCTAGTACACCCCAGAATGGCATTGGCCCTCCTGGTCACAAGAGTACATTGCTGGTTCATGGTCAACCTCCCATCAACTAGGACCCCCAGATCCTTTTCCCTTTCACTGTCTTCCAACAGGTCAGTATCCAACCTATACTGATACCTGGGGTTATTCTTTCCCAGGTGCAAGACTCTACACTTGCCCTTGTTGAATTTCATTAAATTTCTTCCTGCTCAACCCTCATCTAAGTCTTGCTGAACGACAGCACAGCCTTCTGGTGTGTCAGCCTCTCCACCCAGGTTGATGTCATCAGCAAACTTGCAGAGAGTGCACTTTGTGCCCTCATGTAGGTTGTTGATGAATATATTGAGCATAACTGGACACAATACTGACTCCTGTGGGACCTCACTAGTCACAGGCCTCCAACTAGACCCCATTCATTATCATTAATGAAAGAAAAAAAAAAGTGCAAATGAGCTATGACTAGTTACTGGCTTTTCTGGACAACCAAAGAACTGCCCTTCATTTGTAATCTGTAAGTGTAAAGACTGCTGCTGCCTCCAGAAAGTTTTGGATAAGTACTTTTTCTCTGAAATATCTTAACACACTTTCTAAAATCCTTCCTCTATAAGGAAATAACCTTCTCTCTGCACTAAGAATTAACTGTCAATTAACTGTCAGTCATCTCTTCCCAAAAGCATTTCTTGTCCTCAGTGTCCCTTAGTAAAATAAACAACTGTTGGAAAAACTTAGAAAAAATGTAACTTGCAAATGTATATTGTAGAGCAAGATTGGAATACCATTAAATGGACATCTTTACAAGCCTATTTCATGACTAAATGAATGATTTTTCCCCCCTACATTTCTGTTTATTCAATTAATGTTGTAATTCTGGCCATAGAAGGCTTATTGCATAATATAAAAGCAACACAATATACTAGTATTTCGGCTGCACTATCTTTCACTTTTTGAAAGCAAATGAAAGTAAAGTTTAATCCATTTCACTAGAAATTTTGATCACATAGAGCCTTTGAAGGTATAAACCAAACAATGTATGCTTGATTCTAATAGCTAAAGAAACAAATCATAGAACCATAGACTCAACTAGGTTGGAAGAGACCCCCAAAGATCATCCAGTCCAACCTATCACACAGCCTTATCCAATCAACTAGACCATGACACTAAGTGCCCCATTCAGTATTTTCTTGAACACCAAATGTACTTAGGGAGAACTACCTTTATTTGTATTTTGCTTCAAGATTTTTTGGTGTATTTAAATGAGGTAAAAACATGATTCTTGACTCTCTGGAATAAGATGCATTGCCTATAAGGTATCTTGAACTCAGCAGTTATGGAATCATTTTGTTGTTATTCACAAAGCTGGGCTTTTGCTTTTGTTTGTTGTGTCCTATTTAGCAATAGTTTAGACCTTTGGCCTCAACAAGGAACATTGCTCAGGAGCCCCTAGATTACTTTTGCTCAGCACCAATGGATTTCAGTAGGCAGGATTTCAGTAAGCAGGATTGACTGCAGTTAATGCCACAGCAGGTGGAAAAACTAATGCAAACAGGCCTTGAGACACCCATCAAGATTGTGTGGGACTTTTTCAGTCACACACAAAGTTAGCTGTAATATCCCAAAGAGAGGACACAGAAGTCCAGATGTCAAGTTGCCAGGCTTCCCTGATGTTTCTCCCAGGCATCAGGTTCAATGACAGCCTCAGCTCTGGCTGAAAAGCTGAGGCACTGAGTGAAGAAGTTGGGGAAAGAGATAAGAAGACAGTGTACTGTCACAGATGAAGAGTGAATCAACAGGATCTTCACAGAGATCCTTCAAAACCCAGAGGTCATTAATCCTGTTATTGTACAGGATGAGCTATAGGCAGAAAAGGCTCTTGAATGAATGTAGGATAGTAACTCTTGAGATGGGGAAGCTTGCGATTTCTGGAAATGGAAGGAAGTCCTTCTCTGCTGCCACATGTACACTTATAAAATTAAGGTGGAGTCCTAAAATGTGGTATCTAAAATCTTTGGTCCTCTTTTCAATCATTAAGTTAGGTGAGTCTTCTGCTTGTCATAAATAACTGAGTAAGCTAGCTGCTACTAGAAAGCAGGAATATTTCACATAAATTAGTTGGCATTTTTTTTATTTCTTCAATGGAAACAAGATGAAATAGTGTCAGCCACAACAACCCCATGCAGAGATACAGGCTGGGGTCGGAGTGGCTGGAGAGCAGACAGACAGAGAGGGATCTGGGGGTGCTGATTGATACCCGCCTGAACATGAGCCAGCAGTGTGCCCAGGTGGCCAAGAGAGCCAATGGCATCTTGGCCTGCATCAGGAATGGTGTGGCCAGCAGGAGCAGGGAGGTCATTCTGCCCCTGTACTCTACACTGGTTAGACCACACCTCGAGTACTGTGTCCAGTTCTGGGCCCCCCAGTTTAGAAGGGACATCGAGATGCTTGAGCGTATCCAGAGAAGGGCGACGAGGCTGGTGAGAGGCCTCGAGCACAGCCCTACGAGGAAAGGCTGAGGGAGCTGGGGTTGTTTAGCCTGGAGAAGAGGAGGCTCAGGGCAGACCTTATTGCTGTCTACAACTACCTGAGGAGTGGTTGTAGCCAGGAGGAGGTTGCTCTCTTCTCTCAGGTGGCCAGCACCCGAACGAGAGGGCACAGCCTCAGGCTGCGCCGGGGGAAGTTTAGGCTTGAGGTGAGGAGAAAATTCTTCACTGAGAGAGTCATTGGCTACTGGAATGGGCTGCCCAGGGAGGTGGTGGAGTCGCCGTCCCTGGAGCTGTTCAAGGCAGGATTGGACGTGGCACTTGGTGCCATGGTCTAACCTTGAGCTCTGTGGTAAAGGGTTGGACTTGATGATCTATGAGGTCTCTTCCAACCGTGGTGATACTGTGATACTGTGATACTGTGATATCTCTCTGGCAAAGCACAGAGGCTGCTTGGGAAAGAGACACTGGCCATTGATAAATGATTTGAACAGGTGACATAATATGGATTAATTAAATTTATGATTGTGAATATTAATGTCAATAACCAGGCAAAAATATTAATACACTATGAAAATCACATAGCAACGTAGGGGTTGGAAGAGACCTCTGGAGATCATGTAATCCAGCCTCCCTGTTAAAGCAAGTTCATCTAGAGAAGGTTCCACAGGAACCAGGTCTCCAGGTGGGTTTTGAATCTCTTCAGAGAAAGACTCCACAACTTATGTGCAGCCTGTTCCAGTCCTCTGTCATCCTCAAAGTTCGTCATGTTCATATGGCCCTTCTTGTGTTCTACTTTGCACCCTCTACCCCTCCACCTCTACCAGGCACCACTGAACAGAGCCTGGCCGAATCCTCTTGGCAAAGCACTTTAGAAGCACTCCGTGGTCACACAGGCCAACCTCCCAGCAGTTTTACTCCCAATACAAGAGGATGCTACCCACCGCACCATGGCTCCGTCCTCTCACACGCGTCCTCCGAAAGCATGACCAGGAGTTCGACAAAAATGGCTTTCTAGGCTGGGACAATGGCCCACTTAGTCCTGTCTTCCGCAGACCAGAGGTCAATCATTCCCTCTCCTACCTCCAGATTGCCCCACCAGTGGCAGAACAATCAAACCCTCTAGCGGCCCGCGCCCACGAGTTCAGGCCCCGACAACCCATGCTCGGCGGTGGCGGCCGAGGCCAGCCCAGCCCCTGCCGTCAAAAGCAGCATTCCTTCTCTCCCCAGCACAGGGGAACTAACGCTGACCGCCAGAAAACTTATTTCTCACCAGAAAACTTATTTATATGTTTCAAACACACAGTTGTGGGTATTTAGGCAGGGAACAGACAATTTATATGGTTAAGCAAAACTAGCAACATATAAACATTAATTTGAGCTTTTCGAGAGATTGTTGTGATACAATATGCTACTTGCCCTCCAGGAGGACTCGAGAGGCTCTTTTCTGCCGAAGCAGAAGGCACAATAGAGTTTACAGAACCAGAGCAAAAGAGCTTTAATTATAAAATGGCTTTTAGAGTATTTACTCACAAAATAATATCTCCAGATTTCTGGGGCTGTGTTATAGTCCCAGACAGTACCCAAAACACTTGGAGAGGTGCTGTTGGTAGTATGATACCTGTTGCAGGCTTTTGTACTCTTGCAGTGTCCTGCAGGTTGCATGGTTTCTGACCTGGTTTTGGTCCATTCTTAGGTAGACAGTGTCCTTTCCAGGGCTCTGCACTTTGCATGGAGGCTCACAGGTGTGCAGGCAAGACAATGTTACTTTGTGGCAGTAGCCTGCTCTCTCTCACCACGCAGACTGCAGTGAGGTATCTCTAAGTGAGCTCTCTAGCTAGGACCAACTTCAACTCACACTAGGCTGGTTGTGGGTTTTGGGCAGCTGTGGGTTGTGGACAATAATTCTTGCCTGCTGCCTGAAGGCACTTAATGTCTCTCCCTGTGTAATGAAGGGGAAATTAATTAATGTGAGATGATATTTTCCAAAATTATTATTGTTTATTAATTTTGATATTCAGAACTCTCACCACCCCCAACCACTCATTTTAATAATAATTGTTTCTTTGCATGGTCATGAAACATTATACAGATAATAATTATATCTAGAAATAACTTGCAAAAATATATAAACATTAACTGAACTGGAAGAGAAGATTCTTGCAGCCAAATACCGCTTGCAGTCAGTATACCGCTTGCCCACTATATGGACTCAAGGAGCTCCTCTCTGATTATGGTAGAAGGCAATGGTGACCTACAAGACATTTTAAGTATTTACTCACAAAACATTATCTCCTGACTCGCTGGGGTAGCTACAGCTTCAAACAATACCTGAATGCTTTCAGGGAATACTGTCTTGTCAGCCACTGAGACTTAATTCTCCACAGGCTTCTGAGTAAAGGAGGCAGACAATCTCCGACATTGTCTTCTAGCTCCTCTGGACAATCTGTGTATCTCCAGGACTTCGTGTCTTGGCAGGAAGCTTTCAGGTGTAGGCAGAGTGTCTTGCGATGTGCAATCTTAGCACTATGTCACGCTGGCTATGCAGGCTGATCACGTGGAGGCATTTAGAGCCTGTTCCTGACAGTTTCCAGGCAATTCAACAAAGCTAGCTATAGCTTTAGCAAATGCTGCAGAAAGCAATGGCAGAATCACTGTTAGAAAGAGAGTAATAGCAGCAAGGAACAGCAGGCATGAATACAGTGGCAGAGCACACTGTGTTACTTGCTCAACTCTGTTTATCATATAGCTGAGACTAATGGGCCTTTGGACACAGAATAGCCAATCAGAATGGCAGTTAGACAAACTTGGCCACATTAGGTAGAACCATAGGCTTGCTTTACCCAAATTTGGGGAAAGCATAGGCCCTGCACAGGGCAGGCACAAGCTAAGTGTGTGTACCTTGTTTACCACAGGAGAGAAACATGCCTGGGCAAGCCAGTACATGTATAAGCCTATTTCTGGCCCATCAGGCCTACCACGACACTCTGGTAGCTGAGGCATGGCAGTTTCCAGGTGGACAATCTTGAAGCATCAAAGCTTGTTACACAGCAAAGCTGGTCTGGAACATGGCAGCATGGCAAGGCAGAGCAAGGCAAAATGAGTTGAGGTAGAGCATGTAGTCTATAACTTCGCTTCTATTTTATCAATTGCCTAAGTCTGATGGCTCCCTTTGGCCACAGAGATTAACCAATCAGAATGGCAGTTTGACAAAACTAATCATATTAAGTGAAGCCAGGGGCTTGCTTTTCCCACATTTGGGAAAACACAGGCCAAGTGTATGTACCTGGTTTACTGCAGGAGCAGAACAAGTCTGGGCAAACCCTGGCTCCTCAGACTTGGTGCCTCCAGGCCTTTGTCTTCTTTTCCCACACTACTCTCTGCTCCAGCAGAGGGAAGGGGGGAGTGGGAGAATCAAGCCAGGAAGCATATGAGACCTATTTTGGCCTTCCACAACAACTTAGCTCAACAGCAAAACAGAAGTAGAAAGGCTTGAGTGAAACAACCAGAGACTAGAATGCAGATGGTTTTCCAGAGGATTTGGGAGCATGAAGAGGATGTTCACAGTGAAGAACTGCAGAGAAAAAACAATAATGGGCACTGATGAAACACTGATAATGAAACGACCAACTGAAAGACATTAAGGGCATAATGTCTTAACTAGAGCTAGATAGTGACTTAGTACATTAACTAATATTAAGATACTAATGGGAGAAATATTAGCTACAAATGCATGGAATAGTAGATTATAACAGTCAAGCAGATATTTAAAGATAAAGATACGACTGAAAAATTTGTGAAGTGCATGTGGAGATTTAAAGTCCTAAAAGAGATGAGGACAAGTTTTGACTGATATTTTCTCAACAACAGTACTTACCAAGAAGATCACAGAATTTCTGGGCAGTTCTGTGAGTACAGGAAAACAACTTGACTTTAAGGAAAAGGTACATGCTGAGAACAGATACTTGAGAAAGAACTGAAGAATACACTTTAGCTGATACAAAGAGGAGAACTGAACAGAAACTCAATAAAGTTTTCTGAGCTAGAATATGACAGTTACAGAGCTTTTTTTGATAATCGTTTTATGGGCAAAATAAGTTCTGTATCTCCAATTTTGTACAGAAATTACATTATCAATGTTAGTACTACACAATGAGATGGGTAAAAAAAAAGAAAAGAACAATATAAGAAGCTGTCTGTGTAGGAAGAGTCTATGCTTAGCCTGTATCTGAGAGTAAATTACAGCAGCTGAGCTACCACCTGATAACTCCTTCCCAACAGAGAAGGGAGATTGGGAAAATGAGAGAAGGTCCACACACAGGGTGAAATGAAAGTGGGTTTAATGAAATAGACAAACTCATATCAATGTCAGTACAAAGTACATAAAATTATTTTCAGCTCAGCAAATGCACAGCAGCCACAGTAGTTGGGAAGGCAGTCCTCAAGCACAGGAACAAGAAGAAAAGCAGGAAAAGCCAAAAATTCAAGAAGATGACTCCTCTCTTTAGCAAACTTACACCTCTGTTCTGAGTATGATGCTCATGCTTTGGGATACACATGTTAGCCAACTCGAGACAGCTGTCCTGGTTGACTGAGAACTACTAGTAGTCTGTAGCTCGTGTCTGGCCTGTGGTTCTGTCCCAACAAAACCAGGACAGAAAGATGGTAAATTCTATTGAAAAACCTTGAGGAAATCATCCATGGATTTTTCTTGAGATCCTACTTAATATTTTCCTTTCATTAATGATCTTGCAACAAAGAATAAAAATATGCTGATGACACATGATTGCTAAAGTATTGCCTGCATGACAGATGTAATGCATGCAGGAGTGCTAAGAGGCTGAAAATTAGAATTGGAATGAAATGTAATAACATAAAGGAGATAATGAACTTAAAGATTATTCACAAGAGTCTTGTGTATAAACTAGGCTAAGTTGGAAAACTGTAAGAGTGTGACCTTCATTCATACTTGTGAATAATGATCATGATGCTGTGAAAGGCAGGCCAAGACTTATGTTAAGAAGCATATTTGTGTGACAGAGAAGAAACTTTTAATATCATTCTGTAAAACTGTTGGTTTCTGCTCCATACAGCAAAATTCAGGGGAAAACAAGTACAAAGAACATGCTCTACAAGGTTAAGGGAAGTGGGGATTATACAATACAATAAGAGGTCAAAAGAGGGGCTAGTTTGATGCAAGTAGACAATGTCTTCAATACGTATGAAAGCAATCATATTTGTTATGTCAGTGCAGAGAGAAAAATGGAGAGAAAATACTGGTTAGCACAGAAATATGAGTTAAGCATGTGAATTTAGGATTGAAATTATAGGAAATTCTGACTGTTAGAAAGTTCATGGAACAACAACCCAGTGGGACTTTTGAAGGTAAGAAAATATGGTTAAACAGTAACAAATGAAGACTAGGTATAAGGGTGATAGGTTGGACTGGATGATCTTGGAGGTCTCTTCCAACCTGGTTGATTCTATGATTCTATGTATCAGGTGACACATAAACAATCAGGAAGAGTATTTGATCCTGTGTATTTCCTTTCTTTTTTTTTTTAATACACACAATTATTGCAGAACAGTTTCGTGCCTTTTAAAATGAACAAGACTTATTATGCAACCCTGCCTTGAGTACTGTGTCCAGTTCTCAGCCCCTCAATTCAAGAGAGATGTTGAGATAGATACTGGAATGTGTCCAGAGAAGGGCAACAAAGCTGGTGAAAGGCCTGGAATACAAACCCTATGAAGAGAGGCTGAAGGAGCTGGGGTTGTTTAGCCTGGAGAAGAGGAGGCTCAGGGCAGACCTCATTGCTGTCTACAACTACCTGAAGGGAAGATGTAGCCAGGTGGGAGTTGGTCTCTTCTGCCAGGCAACCAGCGACAGGACAAGGGGACACAGTCACAAGTTGTGGTGGGGGAGGTCTAGGCTGGATGTTAGGAGGAAGTTCTTCCCAGAGAGAGTGATTTGCCATTGGAATGGGCTGCCCAGGGAGGTGGTGGAGTAACCGTCCTTGGAGGTGTTCAAGTAAAGCCTGGATGAGGCACTTAGTGCCATGGTCTAGTTGATTGGCTAGGGCTGGGTGCTAGGTTGGTCTGGATGATCTTGGAGGTCTCTTCCAACCTGGTTGATTCTATGACTATGCAATTTTTGTTGTGGACATCCAGACAAATTTTTGTCCGAATTATGTGGAATACAAAAAGAAAGATGAGATAGAGCATAGCAGTAAATCAGAAACTCACAAATATTCCAACTTCTAGGAAATTCTTTTTAAGGCTGGTCTCCAACTTTTGGAGTCTGACTTGTATTCTTATTCCTACTGCTAAACCAGAAATTCTGTCACAGTAGAGTACAGAGTTTTACCTTTTATTTTTTCTTTTCTAATTGCCTTGTGCTTGATCTTTTTGTTTGGTTGCTGTTTTGGAATGTTTTTAACAAAATAGAATATATGACTGTTCTGGAGCTACTTTCATTATCAAATCATTCCTCGAGAAATTTGCTTGTTGTAAGTGAAGGGCTACTGCATTGTGAACTTAGTAATACACTAAACGGAAGTGTTGGCTTAAGAACAAGAATTGGAGGCACTTCTCTACAACCTACATGCTTATTGTTGGCCAGAGAAACAGAATTGCTTATCTATAAGATTGAGTCAGGTAGGAAAATGCATGACTCAGAATCATGACTATACACACCCTGCTATATAAACAGCTGAACAATGAACTATGACTTCCACATTCTGTAATGATTCTAGAATCCACATATCTTATGTCCATGAGCAACAGTCAATAATGGAGTTAATAAGTCAAAATATGTTGGCAACTATTTTTTTTTACAAAAAGGACAATATTTTAATGCAATTTTATCCAGAATTTGAAGACTTCTCTAATATGACATAGTCATTTGGATGTAAAATTCTAGTGGGTTTGGATTCAGTCTTCCTCATCCTACTGAAAAAAACAAATCAGTCTCCATGTTTACAAGTACTATAGGACTGCTCTGTAAATGTCATGGCTTTGATGTTTTTTAAAAACAAAGCCCATTTAACTTTCTTTCCCTCCTATGACATATTCCTAGTCAGTAGAGTTGTGGATTGTATGAGAAATGGTGATATAATAAAGACAAAAATATATTTCCATTTCAGTGAAAAATGACACGTGCCAGCTATGAATATAGCCAAACCAATTTATGAATAGAAATAAAATGCATTCTCCCACCTCTAGGGCTTTCTATTTTTTCACCTGTTTGATTTAACCTCATTTAATGCTCCACATACAGCTGAATCAATCATTGTTAAGATTATTTTGTTAGTGCAAAATACAGTTGTTATTGCTTTAATGTTTGTGTTTCTACAACTCAAGGGTTTTTTCACAATGCTGATAGAACAAAAATGTCAATGATTGCCAACAAACTCCCATTTTAATATAACTCTCCCTATATACATGTAGTACACTAAAAACTACCATTATAGTTCATACAATAGATAAAATGAGGGTGCATATTCTGACTATAAAAATTAGGTTGAATAAATAGTTGAAAATAACTTTTGTAAAAAATAAAATTGTATACTCAGTACCATGAGAAGTTAGCTTAGATAAAAATATATGGAGGTATATTCCCAACTTAAATGAATTCACAGATTCACAAATTACATTCATTATGTTGGAAGAGACTCTCAAAAGTTATCTTGCCTAACCCTCCTATTGTGAGCAGGGACACCTCCAACTAAACCAAGCTGCCCAAAGCCACATGAAGTCTAATCTTGACTGTCTCCAGGGACGGGGACTCCACCATGTCCTCAGGCAGTCTGTTTCAGTATTTTAGTGCTCTCATCATAAAGAACTTCATTGTTCTGTGCAACTAAAATCTACCTTGCTCCAATTTAAAACCATTGTCCTTTGTCCTATCACTACAAGCTCTGCTAAATAGTCCTTCCCCAGCCTTCCTGTAGTTTTCCCTTCAGATATTGAAATGTAGCTATAAGGCCTTCCCAGAGCCTTCTCTTCTCAAGGCTGAACAGTCCCAGCTCACTCAGCTTGTCTTCACAGGTATCACACAGTATCACAGTGTTACCAAGGTTGGAAGAGACCTCACAGATCATCAAGTCCAACCCTTTACCACAGAGCTCAAGGCTAGACCATGGCACCAAGTGCCACATCCAATCCTGCCTTGAACAGCTCCAGGGACGGCGACTCCACCACCTCCCTGGGCAGCCCATTCCAGTAGCCAATGACTCTCTCAGTGAAGAACTTTCTCCTCACCTCAAGCCTAAATTTCCCCTGGCGTAGCTTGAGGCTGTGTCCTCTTGTTCTGGTGCTGGCTGCCTGAGAGAAGAGAGCAACCTCCTCCTGGCTACAACCACCCCTCAGGTAGNTGTGTTAGGAATCCCACAGCTGGACACAGTGCTTCAAGTGTGGCTGATTTAGTTGGGGCAATTAACAAGGCAGGAATTACAAAATATGTAGTTAATTTTATTTCTGGAAAGCCCTGCCCACAACTATGTACTAATCAGTTAAATTTGGGTTCTAATTTGGTGCAGATGTGCAAGAGTGGTCATCAATGGTGCCAGGTCCAGCTGGAGAGCTGTAACCAGTGGAGTCCTCCAGGGATCAGTGCTGGGTCCGATCCTGTTCAACATCTTTATCAATGACATTGATGAGGACACAGAGTGTCTGATCAGCAAGTTTGCTGGTGACACCAAGCTGGGAGGCTTGGCTGATACAACTGAAGGCTATGCAGCCATCCAGCGAGACCTGGACAGACTGGAGAGCTGGGCACAGAGGAACCAGATGAATTTCAAAAAGGACAAGTGCAGAGTCCTGCATCTGGGGAGGAATAATAAACTGTACCAGCACAGCTTGGGAGGTGATCTGCTGGAGAGCAGCCCTATGGAAAAGGACCTGGGAGTCCTGATGGATAATGAATTAACTATGGAACAGCAGTGTGCCCTTGTGGCCAAGAGGGCAAATGGGATCCTGGGGTGTATTAAGAAGAGTGTGTCCAGAAGATCAAGGTTGGTTCTCCTTCCTCTCTACTCTGCCCTGTTGAGACCTCATCTTAAATACTGCATTTGGTTTTGGGCTCTCCTGCCCTTCAACAGATCAACACCTGCTCCTAGCTTGGTGTCATCTGCAAAATTACTGATGCTGGACTCAATCCCCTCATTCATATCATCAACAAAGATATTGAACAGGACTGGGCCCAGCACTGATCATTGGGGAACACCACTAATCACTGGCTACCAACTGGATGTGGCACCATTCACCACCACTCTCTGGGCTCAACCTTCCAGACGGTCCTTGACCCATTTCAGAGTGAATCTGTCGAAGCCATGAGCTGCCAGCTTGGCCAGGAGCTTATTGTTGCAGATAGTGTCAAAGGCTTTGCTGAAGTCCAGGTAAACTACATCCGCAGCCTGCCCCACATTCACCAGGTGGTGATCATAAAAGATCAGGTTGGTCAGGCAGGACTAATCACATGGTATCATCTGCCTTTTTTGGCAAACATAGGCTGAAATTACTGTAAATTTGCTGGTTTAGGTTTGGATAGGCTCCAAATATTAGCATCCCATATGAATGAATATCTCTGATATTGCACATTCTCTTAGAGCAAAAATATAGATAAAAGTGGTCTTGAGGACCCTTGCAGGCAAATTCTGTATCAGTACATATTTTTTCTGTAATACAAAGAGATGACATAGTCTGAGCAAGGATAGCCACATAGAAATAAAAATAATTATAATAATGATGATAGGAAATCAGAAGTGCAGAGTGTGCAGTGTAGGGAATAGGAGATGTGGAAGGATTCAGACAAGTTCTGTGTCTGATGAGAGTGCAAGTCTAGGCTAGAACTACAGAAAAGATATTGAATTATTGACACTGAAGTGCAGAGCCAATGCACTCTCAGTGGTTTAAGACAATGATTTTCTATATGAAAACGAGAAGAAACAATCAGAGAGGAAAAATATCAATTGAAAATTGAGCTTTGCAGTTCACCATGTAAGAAAAACATACTTACAGACAGAATCTATACATTTGAGAATATCACAGTTTGAGAAGTGGGAGGATATAATGACAAAAAAAAAAGTGAAAAAAGGAGATGGCACTCCAGAGTTTCTGTGTACTTAGAATCATAGAATCAGTCAGGGTTGGAAGGGACCACAAGGATCATCTAGTTACAACCCCCTGCCATGGACAGGGACACCCTACCCTAGAGCAGGCTGGCCACAGCCTCATCCAGCCTGGCCTTAAACACCTTCAGGGATGAGGCCTCAACCATCTCCCTGGGCAGCCCAGTCCAGGCTCTCACCACTCTCATACTGAACAACTTCCTCCTCACATCCAGTCTGAATCTCCCCACCTTCAGATTTGCTCCATTCCCCCCTAATCCTGTCACTATCTGAGAGCCTAAAAAGTCCTTCTCCAGCTTT
>WAAF01019985.1:578-71664 GCA_013400475.1 Tricholaema leucomelas
CACCTGGGCACACTGCTGGCTCATGTTCAGGCGGGTATCAATCAGCACCCCCAGATCCCTCTCTGTCTGGCTGCTCTCCAGCCACTCCGACCCCAGCCTGTATCTCTGCATGGGGTTGTTGTGGCCAAAGTGCAGCACCCTGCACTTGGAGCTATTGAATGCCATCCCATTGGACTCTGCCCATCTGTCCAGGCGGTCAAGGTCCCGCTGCAGAGCCCTTCTGCCCTCCAGCCCAATAGGTTACGTTATCCACAGTTTCAATCACCACAAAAAATCTGCAATAGTTTACATGGTATAATCAAACTAGCAGCACAAGGTTGGATATATTTCCATCTAGAAGGCAAGTTATTCCTATTCTATAAAACTTATATATACATATATATATACTTCCAGGTTTCCTTCTGTTAGGTGGCCTGGGAGATTAATAAATTAATTCACTGGCTATAATCTGTAATCATCTGAGCTCAAACAGTGAATACAGGAAAGGCAATGAGTACCAAACATCCTGAAGCATTACCACTCCTGAGCCAATATAGGGCTTTTTAGTTTATGTTCATGAGTCCCAGCACTGTCAGATTTGCTGTGGGGTTTTTTTACTTCACATCAGTGTCAGCAACTTTTTTTCATGATCAATCCATAAAATGTACAGGAGAAGTTTTAGGTTGGGAAGTGCAATAGCTGAATATATTAAATGGGAGGATGAATTTTAAAAGGGAGACTACACACGTCACTGACATCAGGACAGCTAGGAAAAAATAACTGCTCTCCATTCACCTTAACATTGTTTTTGAGCTAAGACGGGTTTGGGGTTTTCTTGCCTTCCTCTTGAACTTTACTAAGGATAAGTAGACTCAGATCCTCTGGAGAGGGGCTGGAGGCAAAACAAATGAGTTTTTATGGGTTTAATTTGGCATCTGATGGACTGGAGAACAGAATGTGAATGAACAAGGAATAAATTCAAAATAGCAGATGTCTATAAAGCAGTTGGGCAACAAATTTGAGAGAAAAGGGGGAAACATAGGAGGAAGACAGAAAAATAAAAATCTGTAACTCCTCATGGTTTGTTCCTCTTATTTATAGCACTCTGCAGCTCCCTTCCACCTCTTATCATCTACATTTAGGGTAGATCATGAACAAACTGATGAGTGTTGATTTTCTTTAACATAATAGTATCTCTTTTACTCCAGCCAGGATAACAGTAATGATGGCCAAGACCACATCTTGAGAGGGCTTTCTTTCCATTACTGATTCATTAGGCAAAGCACTAATTGAAACTACTGCGAACAAATTACTGCTGCTTATCAAAGTAGCAACAGCAACCTGAAAAAAGAAAAGATCAGCATGTGCTCAACTTTAAACACACTACAAACCCCTTTCTGCTTATTATTTTGAGTAGCACTAGGGTGTTGCTAATCCTATAATATTTCCACTAATAAGAAATGTGTGAGTAAAGGTTTATTCTCTCATCCTCTCCCTCTAGAGCATCTATTGAGGAAGACTTTAATCCTTCTCTCAATAAATCTCCAACACCTGTTGATTTTCAGTTGCCGTTAACGAATCACTCAGATTTTTATATGCAGACTCCACCTGAGGTAGTTAGCAGTTACTCTGGATTGCTAGGATTTCCTTTTGTAAATTCACTTTTAAAATATTAATTTAATGCTTCAGCTATTTCATTATTTTTTCTGACTTGGTTCCAAACAATTTTCTTAGCATCCCATTGCAACAAACTCAGAGGCTTGTGCTTAGCATACTTATTTCATTTTTCAGGTGCCACTGATTTTCTGTCATTAGGAACCTATGAATTCTTTAATGGTGGTTAGCAGAGTCAGACATCTGATAGCTATTACACTAATATTTCCACATGTTTCATTCTGATCTGACACGGTTTTAGGTGGGACAGATTGCTCCTTTACCTCTTCAGCAAGGGCCAAAAAAACCTTGCAAACACAAAGGATGGGAGAATTGGAAAATTTAAATGGAGAAGCAATTCATGAGCTACAGTGTTACAGTTCTACATAGTGGTGAGCATAACAAAGCATATGAAATATACAAATTCATATCCAGCCTTGGCCCACTTCTTTGACCTGGGCTTACCACAATCTTATTTGGCTAGAATCTCCCAAAGCCTTCCCCCAACCAGGCCTCAATTCCACCGTCCTTAATGCCCCCTCCCTACCATGTCTTTCTACCCCCATACCAAAAGCATTTGTGACACAGCACAAAATTCATCTTGGCAGCTTTGGCCTAACTGGTGGCGTGGCAAAGGTCGACAAGCAGGCCTCTCTCCCCTGCAGGAGGTAAGAACCTGGGCATCCCTTCTGGGAGGAGAGACAAGAGCAAAGGGAGGATACTGCCTTTACAGCCAGTTTTTATAGGGATGGAGGATTATTGGTCTGAAATACAAAGATTACACTTTCTGGTACACCTCCTGGACCTTTGTAGCTCATGGAGTCTTGTAGCTTCAGTCTGTAACTCTGTGGTCTTAAAGGCACCACCCAACCTCAAGCTGGCACACAATCTTTTAACTAAAAGATAGTGTTTGCATAATTCCCTGCTATTTGATAAATAGTATGTCTGTCTTTTGGAAAGCCCAAAGCATCCACAAAGGAAATGTAACAGTTTAAACTACTTAAAAAATTTGGATAAAATCAGGAAACAAATACGTAAACAAATCCATTGAATGTAAGAAGTTACACAGAAATCCAGCAACACAGCAGGGAAGAGAAGCCTTTTCTCTCTGAACCTATTCCCACATGTTAAAATCATTCTGAGTCACTGGGGGAATTCAGCAATGCAAGCTGTCTGAAGACAGTTTTTGCAAATAGTTTGATTTCTTAGATGATGTCTTTTTTTTGTGAGTGGTTAAACAATTTTCATTTCTAACTACAGCTTTAAAATTGGTTTCATAGAAACAATATACTTCATCTGATTTTTCACTAAAGAACCTTCAGTTTCTGGGACTACAATTGGTGTTAACCAAAACATGGTATAAGAAGATGTAGTAGGGTCTAAAATAAGATTGTTTTTTTTAATTGCTGTGGAATGATTCATTCAATTAAGCAAACTTCCTTTTATATACATACTATCTGGAGTAGATTTGTTCCCCAAATAATGAACAATTATGTATTTCTCAAGGCAGTTGGATGATTCTAAATCCTACAGTTTTAATTCAAATATTCTCGTATAACGGGAAATGTTTTTTCAATCATACTTCAGTTAATACCTGATATCAAGATGTGTCAGGGTTTGAGCAGAACTGAAGTGAAAAGAACAGGCAGAGTAACTGAACAGACTTAGGTCATACTGGTAAGGAGGCACAGCTGCAGAAAAGTGGCCTTGGGAGGATGGCAGAGAGGCTGCTATCGTGGCTGAGCTGTGTGAGAGGGTAGGCTGCTCAGCCCTGGGAACAAGCAATGTTGTGGCTAAATTCTTCCAAAGGGGGATTAAGGGAGGTAGTTGGTCAGGTCTGTCTCTGTGCATGTGGACAGCCCATCTCTGCTATGTAAGCCTATGAAAAGTAGATGACCCTCTACCAAACTCCACTATGTATATATCACACTTAGCTTCAATAAACAGATTGACCTTTATGCATCACACTGGTGTAAGCCTGGTGTCTCTCCCTCTCCCGTGCGGTCTAGAAGAGAGGCCAACTCGACAAAGGTGTTTACAAAGCTTAGTGTGCAGCATTCGAAAACGTTTTCATTTTTTTAACTTATTTCGATTTGATCTGTAGTTGCAACAGAGTGCAAATATATCTGGTCCAATAGCATGGAAGAAATTAAACTACCACCGGATAAGGGGTAAGACCCTTCCTTAAAGCTCTAGAGGGAGTCAGGCCAGCTCTGTGACAGTCATTTTATTTTGTAATCACCTAGAGTTTTAAGTAAAAGGTTAAATCTTAATAAGTAAATGTTATTCAGGGTAGCTAAGACAATGTTCAAGAGTAAAGAGCCTCTGAAAGCCCTTACCAGAGCAAGTGGCTGGGAAAAATTGGCCAGTGACATGCACTGTTGACAGTTGCAATTTAATGCAGACAGAGGTGTAAAAACAACCTTAACGTCACATGCTAAACAGTGTGAACTAAAAATTATTGCTCAGGAAATGTAGCTTCTTACTAGGATGTGTTCTTCTATAAAAAATATATTCCTTGACAAAATATATGTTCCTCAACTTACTTGTCTATAACAATTCAAGAACTTAATTAGATCTTAGATATTTCTAGGAATAAAATGGAAAAGCAGAAGAAACCAGCAGGCTGCTGTCTAAATCCAGGGTTGATCTGTGTCTTAGCTAGTGATCATTCTTCTCATGCCTTCAAAAAGACTATAGTGCAACTTGCAACTATGGTGAAAAAAAGGAATGAGCAAAGATACAAGAGTACTCCCATATGAAAAATGGGCAAATAGACTGTGATTTCCAGACTGGAAGTGGGTCTATAAAATCATAGTTTAGACAAATGATGGCTGTTCATTTTCCCTTACAAGCTGAAAGATTTGGGAATGGTGTTGAAGCAGCTGAAATATTTTTCCCATAGTTTATCTGTGAAACATCTTGTGAGAGATGTTAACTTTGCGCAAGTTCAGCAAGGAGCTGGCTAAGTTTGTGGAATAATAATCCATCAGGAGCAATGCAATATAAAGATGCCATCTCTCATTCAAGAGGCATTCAAGAGGACTCTGAGTCACAGAAGTCTTCAAGAGCTTGGACAGTATTCTGGCAAAACATAATTTTATGCGTCCTTCTCTCTTGTGTTCTTCACAAGCACTCACCATGCCCCCTCATCAGAGACAGATGAGGGCTTAGCCACTCTCGGTGCTGTTCTTTGCTAGATAACTCAGTATTTGGTGAAGTTCTAGTATGCCCCTATTTCTTTTCTTGCTTTCAGTAATTCCCCTGCTTTATCTTCTGGAGATGGTTTCTTTTAATGGGCTATGCTTACATTGCTTTGTAATGTTATAATTCATACACATGCTCTTACTGCATTTTGCACCATTCAAAAAGGTAAACAGACCTCAGAGTAGTCACATGTTGATATTTACTCTATGGCTTAAAACAAGCATCACCAAATAGCCTAAAGGGATGTGAATGAAAATAAGAATCCCATCTTCCAAGATTAGCCACAAGCATAGTACAGATAATACACTTTTACATAATTTATTACTTAACTAATATTTTATTCAGCCTTCTAGAGAGAATTTCATTGCATAAATAAATTCCACCCACTCTTCAAATTCACTCCATTTTTATGAGGTGCTATACATTAGTTTTGTCACAGCTGTAGTCGCGTAATTTGTGCCCTTCTGATGCACAGATTACATTGATAACTATAATGGAAGTCAATGAAAAATATACCTCATTACTTTAAAATGATCTGAAGTACCTGGGTAATTTTCATTTTAGCAGATTGTCTGGTAACGTGAGAATCAACAGCAAGAGGCTAGAATAACATGTTTATCACCATTATTTCTCTGGTTATTGAACATTAGATTACATTCACATAAAGCACTCTGCAAACAAACAACTTTATCTTCTTTTTACCATTTGCTTTGTTGCAGGAGCTCTCACTGAGCTCTTCTTGGCTATGCAAAAGAAGGAACGAGGTTGTTTAATGAAGAATAGCTAGCTTACTTGAAGGAAATCCTCAGGAAAACAGTACATCGTAAAATATTTTTCTCAGAAGCAGAATAAATTTAGCCTTCACTTTGATTGCCTAAAAGTGTGATCGATATGATTTTGTACTCTCTGTGCACTACTTGCCTTCTTTTGACAGGACAAGTAACATAAGAGAAAGAAAATCTCATTTGAGTCCTGCTGATGTATCATTTCTGAAGCCAACAAGATCTCTCTCCCACTAAACTGTTCCAGAGAATTTGATAAGATGAATGAGTGGAAATGAATTACTGCACTTCTATTTTCCTTCATCCAACAAACGGCACATGCAGATATGCATTTTCATGTCAGCTAATGTGATTGCACTATTAGAATGAGTTTGCTTAAGGCTAGCAGGAGAGTTTCAAGGCCCCAGGAGCAAGATAAGTTTTTTTTTTCCTTTTCTCTTTTTTCCCTCTTGAAAAGAACAAAAAAGAAGAATTGGTTTCTGTAGTCTCATTTTTATATTTCCACAAGCTGGCAATGTTTGATTGAACAGAAGTGAGTGAAAAAAAGCAAAAAAAAAAAAAAAAAAAGGCAATCTCCTCAAAGCAGATCAAAATAAATGTCTTTTAGCAGAGACTGATTTTTGCATTCTGTACCACTTAAAACAACACTTCTTGCACAACTGGTGACTGCACTGAGATTGTTCCAATGTGAGAAATGTTGAAGTCTACAAAATATTGTGTGGATATTTTTAAGCAGGGGTCAATGTTAACCTGATTATAATAAATGTTTCTTTAATTGAAAGAGAATTCCACCTATCACAGAGTAAATTGTTCATACAAAGACAAATCTCCACACTGAGAATGAGGGAGGCTAACAACTTGTCTGAAATTGAACTGAGTCTTTTAGGCTCATCTTTTTTTATTTTGTTTTGTTTATCTTTGCTTTCTTAAGTTCCAGATTTGTTGCAGGCCTTTCATTTGGGTGGGATTTTTCAAATATAAAAGTCAGTGGAGCTTGTGTTGCTTCTGTGAGAAATTCTGGTGATCTACAGGTGGTCACTGTTAGAGCAGCCTCAGGATTTTGCTGCAAAACTCAGGTCTGCTGCAGGATACTTCACCAAATTAGGGGGCCCAAACATGAGTGGGTCTGAAAGTCTTGATGGGAGGTTTAAGGGCAATGGAGAGAGCTCTTTGCATCATGCTCCACTAGCTGCTTCTACTACTACTAGGAGTGGGAGTTATCCTCTCTTTGAGTGGGTGCTGTGGCTCATTTCCATTAACCTTAGACTTTATTCAGACTCGTAAAACCCTCATTATCTAGGTGAGGGATACAACCTACACACGAGTAAAATAAGATGTATGATTAACCTCACATCCTCTAAGGCAGAGATATGGTGTTTCATCAGGTTGTCTCAAGGACTAAGCACAAGTCAAATGTATGTTTGATCATCTCTGTTGGCTCCCTGCCATTCACCCTTATTCACCTGGGTTGCAGTCACCAAATTGCCAATTTCTCTACCTCAACATCAAACAGACTCACCAGCAATTCAGATCAGTCTCAGAAAGGTATTGGAAGATGGGGTTTGGCATCTTGACTGCCTCACAGGATTTGATATCCATAAGAAGAGCTATGATGTTTTGGCAGCTAGTTATACCAAACAATATATTTGGTTTCACACATTATTATCAGAAAGAAGGAAATCAAAGCCAAAGTACCATCTCATTCTTCCACATAGTGTATTAATCTATTAAAAGATTTAGAGTATTCTATCACAGAACTGAATTGGTAACTAAGTGGAAGTTGTCCGGTGCGTTATCGCATTTTATGTGCATACTTCCATAAAAAAGAGAGGCATTTGTTAAGAGTAAATAAATAAATAAAAGTAGCTTAACACTGGTTAAGAGCTTTAAAATTAAAACCAAAGTCTCAATAGAATGCAATTCTGATTTGAAAATGATGGCTTCCCCCACAGCACATTCTCAGGAAGTGTGTTTATTTTCAAAGGTAGATAATGATACAACCTTCATAGTGTACAGACTTTCTGCTTAACTGTCTATTATTGCAACTTGTGTATTAGTTACTTTAATACAAACAGCTAAATACATAGACAAAGACAAACGCAGGCCTAAAGAGACATTATTGAACTTCCACAATTATGAACAAATTTTTCATCTCTAAGTGTACTCAGACTGTGCCAACACAAACTTCCAGGCTCAGCATATTCCCTTGTGATTGTATTCCTAATTAAGTATATGAAATGTTTTAATTTCTAGTTCTGTCATTTTTTTTTGCAAAACAGAAGGTTAAGAGTGACCCAATCTAATCCTGATAATTTTGATTGATACCATGTATTGAGGTTTTACACTTCTTTTTCTTTTGACATGTCTTCTTAGCATTCTGATATATAAACTAAATGAAAGAGAAAACTTCTTCGTGTCTTGAAAGTGTAAATTACTATGAGTTCCACCCTATTACAACATGAGCAACAAGAAGATAGCACATCCCGATGGTGCAGGAGACAATCATCATAGGGAAACCTAACCTGAAACAACAAAAAAATAAAGGAAAGGTTAATAAGGATACAATAGTTTGTTTCCCAAGCAATTTATGAAAGGAAATTCAAGTTATCCTACACATTCCAAGCCACAAATATGCATATAGCAGTGCACTGAGTGTATGACAATGCCTAGGAGTCTCATATTCAAGTTCACATTTCTACTTCTGGTCTATGTAAGAGATAAGAAGTCAGAGATAGCATATTTTAATTGATTCCAGGGCATCTTTTTCAGTTCAGTTTGCTCTGAATCTAGCACACTTTGCTATTTTGTTTGGGGGTTTTGTATGCAACTATATAGGTGAAATAACAGTTCTTGCAAATGATGCATCATTAGAATGTATCATCAAGTGTGTCTCATTTCAGATTAGGTGTGTAAATTTGGTGTGTCACTTTAGAACTTAATCTGTAGCTGAAACTCATTAAATTGTTTCCCTGCTAATCTGCATTCACATAGAGCTAGTATTTCTCTTCCATAACTCTCACCAGGTTTAACACACTTGAACAGTGATGAACTGTTGGAAATAAACCCCATGCAGCTGCAAGAGTGTTAAAACTTTGCCATTCTATCAAATCTGCTATTTATTTCTCACCACAGAATAATTTTTTAAGACAGCCAGATTACAGGCAGCAGAGATGGAGTCCTGGAAATGGTGTGGAGCTGGCCAAGTCCTACTCTGCCTTATTCGTAGGTCTTACAGGTGTGAAAAGAAGGGAGTTCTCTGAAACTTAAAATCATTATTGTATGACACTGAGGGACTGTAAAGAACCACTGCTGTGATCACACTCAAATATTTGTTATGATACTAAAATTACAAGAACTGAGACAAGAAACAATCACAGTACCAATGACCTTTCTTACATACTTTGTTTTGTCAAGTTCAGCCAAGATTTCAGTAAAACTCTTCAAAGTGTGGCAATATTCTCTGAAGTACAGTATTTCATGTATTCTCTTCCATGAAGCAAGATCTGCTTATTATATGTGTGTATATTAGTTGTGCCTTTTAGCCCTGCTTGTTAAGAGCCCTTAGGAAGTTTCCTTGAGTCTGTTCCTCTCTGTCTTTGCTGATCAAAGCACTAATGAAGAGATGTCCATTTCATAGGTGAAAGGAGGGCATCATTCAGTAAGCTTAGGTGGTTGAATAGCTCCTTTTTTTAGGAAGCTACAGCTAGAAGGCACCTCTAGACGAGTTAAGCATGGTCCCTACTTTCTCAGGGAACGAAGCCATTTGTATAAAATCAGAGTTAAACTTTTCAATGGGTCACTGCAGCTCGCTCTTTCTGTCTGCAGCTCGCTCTTTCTGTCTGCAGCTGTGACATTAAACTTTGGATGATTCATGTTTCTTTCATTATTGCTTTGATAAAAGCTGACTGATGGAAGCAGAGATGTGACCAGCAGATTGGACATGTTTTCATCTCTGATATCCACTGGTTCAAGTTACTGGCAAAGGAATGAGAGTCACTGCAAACACTAAAAACAGTCAGCCCTCAACTCTAAAGTTTGCAGAGTAATTAAGAAATTTATAAAACTCAAACAGTCTATAAAAAACATTGGAAGTGTTTAGAGAGGAGCAAATTTGTCCATAATGCCTACTTTATGGCCATTTTTGACCCACTATCAAAGTGAACGCATGTGACACACAAGTAGAAACAGAGGCAAATCAAGAACAAGAGGAAAGCAAGACTAGAAATGCACAAAAGGCAAGAATGTCAGGGCTGACAAATATCTCATTCCTGTCTCCTTGCCACTCTTCTGGAGAAACTGGAATATCCCTGTGTCCATGACTCAGTAATGCCTGCAAGATCTGCCCCAGAAAGACAATTTCCAAACATGACATCATAGGCTTTATCCTCCATCTCTGCGTGATGTAGGACATATTGTGAAGCCCTCTACTGCCATTCTTATTATCCTACTGGCTTCAGAAGCATTCTGTTAGGATGGTTTTTGAACCTGGGAAAAGAGAGAGTGAAGACAGAAGGGCTGGCTGTGTTCAAGTGGTAAAAGGATAATTTCCTGAAATAGATGAGCTTAATCCAGAAGGCTTTTTAATTTGTTTGGGATTTTTGAGTCATATGAATGTGCATCAATATTCTGCATATAATTGCTATTACTTTTGCAGACTCACTACTTATCAGATTCTTTCTTTTGAATGACTCATTACTTCAGGGTTGTCACTAAACTATGACCAAGGTGATAATACTTTAAAACAGCAGAGATAAAGCACCTCTGGTAATTATTTTAGCAAATAAATAAACACTTTCCTTTGATAGCTGGCAAACAACATCCTCACTTCTCTCAGAAAATCTGATTTTTGGCCTTCTCTAATCTCACTAAAAGTGCCTGAATGGGACCAAAAAGCAAACCCAGCAGTAGATGTGGGAATAAAACAGGATGGCTAAAAAATCCTCCTCTCCTACATCCTTCAGTACATCTAATGAAGATTCCCTGCAGTTGTATCTACATGACCGGCTGGTGAACTAGAGATTGCTACAACTCTCACAAGAAAATTGGCTGTTTGACAGATTTTTATTGACCTCACAGCTAGCAAACAAAGACCTGGTACTGGGAGAAGTGGGAGCAGTACATATCTTAATCTGTACTAATGCAACCTAACAAACCTCACTGGAGAGAGCAGAGGCGCTCAGCACTGAACAGCAATGTAACTCATTTGTGAAGACTGGCAAGGGGAGGAAGGAATCCAAAAAGATTCAAGGGCTACTCAACCACTGAAAAGAAAACAGAAAAGCTAGCTCCAGCTTGGAGGATGCCTTTGCAGGAAAAAGGATTAATTACAGAGGGTCACATACAAAGAGGCAGAAGCTGTGATCACACTCCCACTATCACAGAGACAGTCAAACATGCAGACAGAGCCAGGCACAGCCTGTCCAGGGCTCGTTTCATTTAGTGTGGATGCTTGCATAGGGAAGAATTGTGAAGCTGTTATTCTCATTGCATGGACAATTACCCCTCAACTTGAGGCCTGAATTTCAGGCTCGCTGGCCTGAGTACTAACGTAATTGGATCAAATTCAATGTGGAATTTGTGTACCAGAGAGAGCAGAGATAAGGCTTAATCAGTAAGTATTAGTTACTTCTGAGTTAATCGATTACTTGAGTCAGTTCAGTGTCCTCTTATGCTATTACACTACTCGTTGCTCTCTCTCTCAAAGAAAGATATAGTTCCTGTTCCAGGCCACATACAATACAATTTTTAGGTACATGTGTTTTCTTCAGTTACATCAAAGTCATTTTGAACAATGTAAAAACTATTTCCAACAACTTTTCATTTCTTCATACTGCTTGGAATCAAAAACCGTAATGTCAGCTAGTTGCTCCTGTCCAGGAAGAAGGATCAACAGAGTAAAGTCATAAAAATCTTTCCTGTGGTAAAACTTTGTAAGAAATGTTAATTAACATCTTTGACATAAAAGTCATGTTATTGTATCCTGCACGGGGAAACCTTTCTTTCTCTTGCTGCTGTCAGCAGACAGGGATATACAGATGCCCTGCAAAATACAGAAGGTTCCTTCCGACTGTCCACAGAGAGCTCAGGGACTTTTCACCACTGCAGAAAAGAAGTAAGACCAGATTCAAAAAAAGGATGGATGACAGGATCTAGAAATCTCTCCACATTTTCTTCCTACTCTTCATACTAAAAGCTTACACAAAAAAACAGTAGTCTAAATTAAATCACCCAGCTTAAATACACACAACAAGTCGATGTTAGTTCAGTGTGAGATAGTGAGAACGCTTCAACTGAGAGCCCCTGGGATTTGTCTTGAACAAAGTTTTACTTATTAATAGCTTCAGCAGCCTGGTAGTGAAAAGCTTGCAAATTGCCCCGGTATAGGAGAGATGTCAGGCTCTGTGGAGAACACAATTCAGCATGTTATTCAACTAAAATGAGAACTTGAAATTAATAAAAGGACACTCTGTGAACATAAGTATAAATTATGTATTGGAAGTCAATCAGGGGCACAAAACCAGCAAGGGAAGTGAAGCTTTTCACAGGTAATGAACTAATAATTTCTGATCCTGTCTGACTGCAGGATTTCTGGCCCTCTATTTACTTTCAAGAAAAGAAAATTAGTGTATGATTATTCTGTGAATAAAAAGTAATTTGTAAAGAGTATCTAGCTAGGTGAATATTACAGGTTTCTAAGGTTATACATTTATCCAGTCTTATTTTCTAAATAGTAATAAAGATGCCAATGGGGTCTGAGGTGAGTTTTACTGGACAAACTGATTTCCTGCAGTACCTTGCAGCTCTACTTTGTGATGCTTCAAGAGCCGGCAGGACTCAGGATGTACAAGACCCAGGTTCGGTGTCCTGTTTTGCCTGATTTAGGACATGCCATATGAAAAGTTGTCACTCACAAAACCCACAGGTACTGCTTTCCTTGACATTCGCAATGTACAGCACCTGTGCATCCTCAGGGAGATCTGTACAAAACCAGACCTCCAAGCAAATGTGGAACCTTCAGAGTGGTTTCTTAGTGGAAAAGTATCACGCTCAAAATGCTGGCAACAAAGTAAGCCTGGTGACAGCCAGGAGTAAGAGTTAAAAAACAGTTAAAGATCATTTACTCCTACTTGTATTTGTAACTTAATGCCCAACTTAAACTCAACTGGTGGAGTTTGCATCAGGCTTAAAATTTAGCTTTTCTCATTTCATATCAATTTTACACTGCAAGCTCTATAGAAAGTATAGCCTCAACTTTTCTGAAAGTAATTTGGAAGTCATAGTGAGCTTGAAGCTCACAGTGGATGCAAAAGCCAGGAATGTGCTTTTGTGACAATGAATGCAACAATGAATATTGGGCTGCATCAGGAGACACATTGCCATTAAGTCAATGGAAATGATCCTTCCTCTCCAGTCAGTGTTGGTGAGGCCATGCCTGGAACGCTGGGTCTAGTTCTGCGCTCCCCAGTACAGAAGAGACAAGACAGATGTACTGGAAAGGGTTCAATAAAGGGCCAGAAGGACAATTAAGGGACTGGAACACCTCTCATCTGAGGAAAGGCTGAGAGGACTGGCACTGTTTAGCCTGGAGAAGAGTAGGCTCAGGGAGGAGGGACCTCATCAATGGGTGTAAATGGCTGAAGGGGTGGTGTAAAGAAGACGGTGCCAGGTGCTTCACAGTAATGCCTAGTAACAGGACCATAGGCAATGGGCACAATCTGAAACACAGAAGATTTCCTCTGAACATGAGGAAATAATTTATTACTGTGATGGTAACTGAGCACTGGCATAAGTTGCCAAGGGAGATTTTGGAGTTTCCAGCCTTGAAGATACATAAAATCCCTAGTCAATGGGCTCTAGGTGGTCCTATCTGACGGCAGAGGTCACTTCCAACATTCTGTGATTCTCACTCTTCTACTTTTTCCTTTGTTATTGAACACAGTGTAAGAAAATGTGATCTGCACACCTAAAGATTAGCATGTCATCAGATAGCATTTAGCAAAATACAGACAAGAGATAATTCTTCTCATGCTTGGACAGTCTTTCATTGTATGCTGTGGTTTCCGTTGGAAGTCTGATAATCACAAGCTCATTTTCAAAACATCTAAACACTTATGAAAGCAGTCTTTTAAAAAAATAAAAAAAGTTCCAATGTGGGTATACTTAAGATATATAAGATTATTCTCCAATAAAAGGAAATTGACACCTTTTAATGAAGCGTCCTAGCTCAGTTTGCAAGGTAATTTGTATTTCTTTTCAGTGAAAGTGTATAAACACGATATCCATGTATCTCGATGAAAGGAATATATCAGAACCCTCATGAATTGAACTCTAGAAGGGTGGGGTTTCTCCTGGAAGATAAGACAATTTTATTTTGATGAAAAACAGAACTCAGCTAGTTAACAGAAGATATACAGGGCTACTTAATCATACAATCAACCAGGTTGGAAGACACCTCCAAGATCATCCAGTCCAACCTAGCACCCAGCCTTATCCAATCCACTAGATCACCGCACTAAGTGCCTCATCCAGCCTCCAGTTATAGTCTGTAAGTTATAGTCTAATGTAGTAAAGCTCTGTAAGCAGTGTCTGTACCTCAGCTAGGATCATAAAGCACGGTTAAAACCTTCTGAGGAAGAAAAAGGACAGAGGGAAAGAATTACCTTTATAAATGTACAACTTGCTTGTGAACTTTTCTAAGTTCTCCTTACTTTCTCAGATTTATCCACAATGATCAGTTTAATTATGCTCTTAGACACAGGATCACAGGATGTTAGGCGTTGGAAGGGACCCAAAGAGATCATCGACATATGGCTCATTTTCATGTGATTATTTACTATCCTATTCTCCTCTGGAGAGACATTTTCAAAAGTTTATTTTGACTTTTTGTCCCAGTTGTCAAAAAAAGAAAGCTTTAGAATTCTTGGGAAAATAGTGCCATTTTTATTGGCTCTGGCTATTAATTCTCATTTTATTTTGGCTCTGGAAATAAATGGAAATCAAAAGGAAATATTTTTCACTTGTTGTCTGCCTTACTCTGAAAGCCACAAAGAATTTTCCTCTCAGTCAACTCCTCTGCTTTTATTATATCTGTGGTCAGTTGCCTGTCATCTTATTTCTTCTTTCCCTTTCTTTCAGTGCAGATTGCCTTATGTGTCTCCTGCCATTTCGGATGTGTCAAACTTTCCATCATTCCAAGTTTTTGAGATGCTGAGCCAGTTTACCTGAAAGGAAAGTATGGGCTTTTCTAATACCTAAAAGAAAATATTTTAAGTGCTTGTCAGATGCTTATCACCCCTTCAAATTCACACACCTGTTGTAGCTCAGAAAACAGGTGGCTAAAACTGAAAGTGATCATTAATTCAATGTTAAGTTGCTATGAATTTCATATAGTCTGGAATTACATAAAAATTATAGTGTGGTTACCTATTAGTTACCACAGACATGACTTACTGGGCAATTTAAATCACAGAACAAAACCTGTAACACTATTTTCTTCTGATTGCTAAAATTATAATAATTTCTCATTATATTTCATCTGTTTTGAGTCTATATCAAGATTTCCCACAGAGTTTCTGCAAGGACTGAACCTGAGACAGGGGCAAGCAGATTCTCAGTGAGAAAATATAAAGGTGTTAGGTTTTGCCTATCACAGTCTAGAGTAGGCTTGATATTAGGAGGAAGTTTTTCACACAGAGAGTGATTTGCCATTGGAATGGGCTGCCCAGGGAGGTGGTGGAGTCACCATTTCTGGAGGTGTTCAAGTAAAGACTGGATGAGGCACTTAGTGCCATGGTCTTGTTGTTTGGACAGGGCCGGATGACATGATGGACTGGATGATCTTGGAGGTCTCTTCCAACCTGGTTGATTCTATGATTCTATCTTCTTAAAAGTGTTTTGCTAAAGCCTCGACTCGATTATGTACAGAATAAGCAATGGGCTTTCCTCAGCCTTTCAAAACTCTGGTTATCTAAGCAAAAGGGCACAGATCTTCATTGTAAGAACATAGTTGGTCTGCCAGTTTCACTTGACAAATTTATATGATTACTGGTAGATTACGTGTTGCAGTATTTACATCTTGCGGTACAACTGAGGACAGTCAGAACAAGTGACTGATAACTATGCAAAACCTATTCATGCATGGTAAACTACTAACTTGTAAGAAACAGCAAGAGAGAAATTGGAAAACATATTAATTCTACTTAAAAAATGCTGCAATTAATTATTTTAAAATCAGCAAGAAGCTAGTTGTTAGATAGCATCAGTATCTGACTTTTCTTTCAAAACTACACATACAACTCAAATAGGAAATGCTGAAACCTTGAAGAGAGCAAAGAACAGAAGCTTGGCTAGAGAAACATACTTGAAAACGCAGACTTAGTAACAATATTTAACTCATGAAGAGCAACATAACTCTGATAGATTTGTGGATGTTTTCCCCACTATCCTTGTGATTCCAACACATCTTTAAATGAACAAATCAATATTAATAATTTGCAACATGAACAGGGTGTTCAAAGTCTTTTGACAAATGGGGAATACAACATGTAACTTCCTACCTCAAGTCTTGAGAACCCCATGGCAAACATAAAATCTCTGTGTTCAAATGAGAACAAGAATTACTTGAGTCATGCTGACTGGTGTGACAGGCTGTGAAGGAAGCTAGGCTGAGATCTCTGCACATGGGGAGATGTGTTTTACTAAATTTATACAGATCACTCAAATACAGATTACTTCCCTTCAGTGTAGTATTATTATAGAGACATGCACAACTCAATAGTTTGAAGATGCTTAAAACTTAAATTACATGTTTAAGCATTGGACTAATTCCATCCTAACTTAAAGAACACATTTAAATATTTTGCTGGATCAAGACCCAGACAGACAAATGAAGTGGCCCCATGTATCTCATCTGTAGTCCCTTTTGGAGGATCTCCAAAGGCAGAAAATCCAATATAATAAGGTAAGACAATATGATTCCTCTGTGTACCTGTAGTGGTAGGTCAACACAGGCCTAATAAGAGTCCTGGCATGTCCAGGCATGGTCTCCCACTCTCCCTGCCCCTTTTGGAGTGAGGAGAGGCACTGGAACTAAGTTAAAGCTACCTGGAGCTACAGAGTCTAAGGACTCTGGCCTTCCCAGACATGTTTTGGTCCTGTTTACATCTTGTGGTAAACAAGGTCTATGCTTGCCTTATGCAAGTCCCATGCTTTTCCAAATTTGGGCAAAGCTTGCCTATGCCTTCACCTAATATGGTGAGTTCTGACAAAATGCCATTCTGATTGCTTAATGGTTGCCCATTAGATCGATTTCCTAAAAGCTGTACTGGACTCTTTCAAGCAGTTCCCTGTCCTTCTTGAACTGAAGGGCCCAGAACTGGACACAATATTTCAGATGCAGCCTCACCGGGGCAGAGTAGAGGGGAAGGTGACCCTCTCTTGACCTACTAACCACAGCCCTTCTAATACACACTGAGATGGCACTGGCCTTCTTGGCCACAAAGGCATATTGCTGGGTCATGATCATACTGTTGTCCACCAGGAACCTCAGATCTCTTTCCCCTTCACTGCTCTCCAACAGGTCAGTCCCCAACCTGTACTAGTACATGGGGTTGTTCTTTCACAGATTCTACACTTATCCGTCTTGGATTTCATTAAATTTCTCCCCGTCCAACTCTCCAGCCTGTTCGGTGCATCCAGCCTGCGTCATCTGCAAACCTGTTGAGATTGCACTCTGTTCCCTCATCTAGGTTCTTGATGAATGTGTTAATAGTACTGGTGCCAGTACTGACTCCTGAGGGGCTCCACTAGGTATAGGTCTCAACCTAGACTCCACAACTCTCTGACTTCTTTTCTTCAGTTCATAATCCACTTCACTGCCTGATCTGCTGGACCACACTTCCTCAGTTTAGCTGTGATAATGCTGTAGGAGATGACATCAAATGCTTTACTGGAATATAGATAACTTTGATTTATTTTAGTTCCCAAACGTTTCAAATTAAATAACCTTTGCTCACTTTGCATTACCTTGCTTTTTCTCAGTGAGGATTCAGGAATGGCAGTTACTTGAATGTTGTTTCCATTAATGTCCTTTATCCCAGTCAGCACACACAGTATATCGAGGCACTTCATTTCTTTTTTTCTCCCAGTGTGCTTTTTTATTTTGGTTAAAGCACCAGATAAAAGGAAAATTACATTTTACAGTGGAGATTAATCAGTCAATTCTTTAATAATTTCAGCAGAATAGTCTCAACTATTTTAAAAGCCCTGGACTTTTATCAAAGGCCAGATGCTACATAAGAAAGAATATATTCCACTCCATTGCCTCTGCTGTTTCTCCCCCCTTTGAGATTCCCATTGCTGTGCCATATAATGTAGTGATAGAGAACCCATGTACAACAGTTTACTGGGACAAAAGAGCAGTGTAATTGCATTTTGAATTACAAAGCAGAAGGACAGCACTAATAATTACTTTACATTATGAATTCAGCAGATGCAAAAAAAGGTTGTTGATAATGAAGGCCATTAAACTTTACACCACAAGCTCTATGTTCTAGGCCACCCAGTCTAAGAGAAAAGCAAAGAGGAGAGATCTTCATTCCAGAAGGGTGCTTTTGCAGGCTTTCCAGTTCATCATGAAGTGCCAGCCAAAGGCAGACAATGGGGCAGGTGGAACCACCCAAGCCCTCTCTGCTATCATGATGCATTGAACAGGTCTTTCTGCACCAGAGAAGCCACAAATCTGAGCTCTCATGAGCTCGCTACAAGGAAAGCTTTTAACCACGTGTTTAATTTTATTTGCACTAGCAAACTGAGATTAAATAATGTGAATCCTATATTAAGTCCCACCACCAAATCACTTTATTAACTTTCTAAAATATCAAGATCATCCTTTCAGATACGTTTAATACATTTTCCATTTTGCTTTATTTATCTGAATTTGGCCTTTTCAGCTAAGGTCAACAGACTTTTGAATTTCCTATCTCTATCAGAAGTAGGAGTTACAGAGATGCATCCTGATGTATTTCAGCTGTAGAATAAGCTTAGCATTAATGTCCTTACATTGCCAGAGATGGAATATGAATACTTGTTAACTGTGTGGAATAATTAAGAGGTTTTATTTCCTTTTCCTTTAGAAAGTCTGTTCTTTAAATAGTTGCCATAATGCTAAGAAAATAGTTTACCTGTGTGGATACTACTTAGTTTTGAGCCTCTAAAAAGTATTTGTTCATTTCTATCATTAAGTAGTAGAGAACAAGTAGTAGACAATGAACCCAGAAAACAAACAAACAACCCCCCAAAAAAAACCACCCCAACACTGACCTATGCATATTTTAAATATTATTTAATAGTATTTACTGATATGTGTTAGAGTACTGCAAATCATAACAACAAACAAACAAAACAATTCAAACCAAACCAGAAACTTTCCTGTCATGCATTCTTCCCTTTTTCTAAATTTTCAAGGCAAGTATAATAAAACCGAGTCTTAAGGAAACAAAATCCTCCATAACCTTAACTCTTTGTCAGAAACATGTTTTATAGCTTCTCAGAAAAGTAAAAGCAGCCCTTAATGTCATGGAGGGGTATCCTGCCACCTACGCCAATTGTGGCGGAGGGGAGAAATTAATTGGTGCAAGATGATATGTATAAAAACATATACTTATTAACTTCAATATTCTGAACTCTTGCCACCCCCAACCACTGTATTTAATATTAAAAGGATATACATGGTCATGGAGTATATGATGGAAAATATATCAGCAGTAACTTGTTAATAACTATATTATAATAACTAGCATACATTCAAACTATAAACAGAGAGAGGAGTTTCCCCCATGGCTTAATGCCGCTTGGGGTCAATATACTATTTGCCCAGCAGGTGGGATGAACGCTCTTTCTGCCCTATGGCAGGAGGCAATAGGAATTACAGAGGCATTAAAGCATTTACTCACAATTCTGATTAATCATCAATAATCACCCTCTGGGGCTACGTCACAGCCTATTACTAGTGTCCAAACTTCAGGGGAGCTTTGCCCGTGGACTTTGAGGCTGGAATCCTCCTGGCTTCTGGGGAAAAGAGAATCCTCCCAGATTCTGGGGAGATGACAGTCTCTGACCTTGTTCTCCTGGAAAGGATGCAATCTCTGCCTTTGTCTCCTGGCTTCTCGTGGACGCTCTGTCTGGGGACTGTTGGCAGAACCTCAGGTGCAGGAGTAGTATGCCGTGCAATCTGAGCACGGTCTCAAGCTGGCTAGCAGGCTGATCGAGTGCAGACAAGTGGGGTCTGCTTCCCGGTAACTTGACAGCTGTGGCGCTTACCAGGCAATAAAGGCAGGCAGTACAGGATCTGGTCCTGATAACTCACGCAGTAGTGTGCAAGTGTGCACAGCTGGCTGGGAGACTATGGGAGATTCTGTCTCCGTAATAATAGCATAAGCAAGTAGGCATAAGCAAAAAGCTGTTGAGTCTAAAGCCTAATAATGAGTGAGTGTGCCTGAATGTGAGTGATCGTGAGCAGAGGGGCCGAGCATGGGGCCTGAGCGTGAGCAAGAGAGTGAACTGCAGGACAGTCAGAGCACACTGGTGAAGCAAGAGAGCATGTTGGTGAAGCACCTTGTTTACCTGTGTGCCCCTATTTATCAAAGGTGGGCTGAGATTAATGGCCCTTTAGACACCAGAATGACCAATCAGGTTATGGCAGTCAGCCAAACAATACCACAATAGGCTAAATCACAAGCCTGGACTTTCCAAAGATGGAAAGAGCATGGGCTAGGTGTGTGGGCTTACACAACATGTTTACAACCACTTTATACAACCTAGGCCTTGTCAGGCCAGACTTTATGGCACCAGGCCTATTGTACCCCTTTTATCCATTTAATGTGTTTACCTTGGGTTAGGCAGAAAAACATGTCCAGGCAAGGCAAGGCAAAAAATAAGCCTATTTTGGTGCCTACAGGCCCTCCACAACACTTAGTCACTAATATTGTAAAACTAATGTCCATAATGTGTTCAGAGAAGGGCAACGAGGCTGGTGAGAGGCCTCGAGCACAAGCCCTACGAGGAGAGGCTGAGGGAGCTGGGATTGTTTAGCCTGGAGAAGAGGAGGCTCAGGGGAGACCTTATTGCTGTCTACAACTACCTGAGGGGTGGTTGTAGCCAGGAGGAGGTTGCTCTCTTCTCTCAGGCAGCCAGCACCAGAACAAGAGGACACAGCCTCAAGCTGCGCCAGGGGAAATTTAGGCTTGAGGTGAGGAGAAAGTTCTTCACTGAGAGAGTCATTGGCTACTGGAATGGGCTGCCCAGGGAGGTGGTGGAGTCGCTGTCCCTGGAGCTGTTCAAGGCAGGATTGGACGTGGCACTTGGTGCCATGGTCTAGCCTTGAGCTCCATGGTAACGGGTTGGACTTGATGATCTATGAGGTCTCTTCCAACCTTGGTGATACTGTGATACTGTGTGATACTGTGAACAGTCACAATTTTAGCCTACTGAATTGCTCTATATTTGCTTAGAGTACGGCTATTTAAGAAACCCTCACTGAAGCTGAACTGCAAGTGTCAACTAGGAAATTATTATTTGAGAGGTTTATTAGTACTGTTTAAATTAATGTAATACTACTTAGTGGAAATATAACCAAAAAGATATTTAAGTTCTCAATTACAAAAAAAAAAAAAAAAAAGACAAATAATATAGTAAATACCAACAGGTTTGTGGGGTTTTGTAGCATGGCAAATAATGTCTAGCTTACACATGAAAATTCTAATCTATTCACTCTTCTATGAAAAGCACCACCTTCCTATAAGGAGCTCTAATTTCAAAGACATTATAATGAAAATAATGTAAACATTAATGCCTCTGTTCTTCTGATCGCATTGCAAGACTCCAGGTTAGTCTTGTTTGAGACCTTATTTAGTAACAGTGAGATAAATCTAGCAAAAATCTCAGATTATTTGAGAAAATGAAATGTCATCTAAAACCAAGATTCTGATGTCATTCCAAGTGTCTGTATGATGCTTCGGCAAGCAAACATGAAGCATGGGATAAAGTAAACTCAAGCTAGTGAGAATTAATCATATCATAGTATCATAGTATCATCAAGGTTGGAAGAGACCTCACAGATCATCAAGTCCAACCCATTACCACAGAGCTCAAGGCTAGACCACAGCACCAAGTGCCACGTCCAATCCTGCCTTGAACAGCTCCAGGGANCCTTCTCTGGACACATTCAAGCATCTCAATGTCCCTCTTAAACTGGGGGTCCCAGAACTGGACACAATACTCAAGGTGTGGTCTAACCAGTGCAGAGTACAGGGGCAGAATGACCTCCCTGCTCCTGCTGGCCACACCATTCCTGATGCAAGCGAGGATGCCATTGGCTCTCTTGGCCACCTGGGCACACTGCTGGCTCATGTTCAGGCGGGTATCGATCAGCACCCCCAGGTCCCTCTCCGTCTGGCCGCTCTCCAGCCACTCCGACCCATATATTCTCTCAAGAATGCTTGTTGGATAGAGTTCACATGGCAGATATATATAAACTTCAGACTGACTGCAGTCTCTGAATTTCTCAGGCTTCGTGTCTCTTCCTGCCATTTTAGTTACCTTTGAGTTTGGATCTCTTGCAAACTGTTTTTCAAAGCAATGATTAGGCAAATTTTCTCAGTTCAGCATTTTGTGACTAATTCTGATAATTGCCAAAGTAGAGTACTTAATTAGAAAACCACTTTCTAATTTCAACAATGTTGGAATAAGATTCTTGCTCAGAAACTATAGTGACTGTTTAATCAAATTGAGCACGCTGTAATTGACTGGAAACTTGGTACTTGATGTAGCAACCATATAAAGCTGCAAAAAGCAGGAATTTCTTACATAACAAAAAAAAAAAAAATTACCAAAACATGACATTATATGTGTGAGAATCCAAATATATCTTGCTTAGTACAAGTAACTGTATATGAATTTTATATCATCTCCCAGCCGGAATAAACATGGAAATTGATTTAAGGCAATTTGTTGTGTTTTTGTTTTGTTTTGTTTTCTCCTCCAAGTTAAATTACAAAAAGTGTAGAAATGGCCAGGCATGTCACTAGTTCTTTCCCTCTTTCAAGCATCACTACTTGGCTGAACTTGTTCCATTCTCAAACCCCTTCCTCCTTTCTCTGTTTCACTCCCATCAGTCTGTCAGAATACAACTATCTTCCCCCCTGCTGTTCATGAGCTAAATCCTGTTCCTGGGCATACAGCTCATACTCTGAAATAAACCACTTTCTGGACTCTCAATGGAGAGTCACTTCTCTCCATTGACTACAATGAGAGCTGGTTGTAGAAATAAAGATATCAACACTGTAAAATGGAAAAGTGAGGTGAGAGTAATCTTTCCTTTACTGACAAGTAGCTCTATGAACACCTTTATTTCCTACCAATTTGTGTCTTAAGTTTGACTGACTTTCTGTCAAAGCAGAAAGCTCTAGATGAAAATTTCTTCCATAACTTATAATGATACTTAGCTGCATGGATTCTTTCAATATGTAAAGAAGACTCACTTCCCTTCAGTGGGAATACTAATAGAGTTTCTTTTCCCAGCCACTGATGTTGATGAAATTTCAGGGATTTTAATTATCTTTGAGAAATCATGCCCTCTTCCCCACCATCCTCTTCTCTCTCAAAAGGGTTTGAAGTTGCCAAGAATATTCAGAATTTATTAGGTGGTAAACACAGAGATACATTCACAGCAGTGTGATTGCACAGAAAATCAGCTGAAAAGTTAGATTTTGACAGAAATCAAGGAACAAGAAGCTTTTAAAAAAAGTGTTCTCTTTTTTTTTCTCCTGAAACATAGTTCTTACAGGTAACAAACTGATCTTGACATGCGCCAAAGGCTAACCTTGATATAACTCAAGAATGATTAGAGATGGGCATCTAGCTTTGCATGTGCTTGCATTATATAGTTCTAGTCTCCAACTTGTTATCAGAAAGTTTATAGGCATGGGAAGGTTAACAGGGAAGAGAAAGAAAAGTGAAGTCAAAAGTTGGCAGGAATTAGCAATACCTTTTTATTTGAAATTTCATAGAGTTCTTAAGGAATTGTTAATTAAATAGATAATTTCAAATCTGAAAGTTATAAAATTAAGTTACAAGAAAAAAAAAATTATAATTCAATTGTAAATTTCAAGGTGATCTTAACTAGGGCAGTGCTGTTGACACTTCTATAATGTGTAACTCAGACTTTAATAAGAAATAGAAAAATCAAGTTCCATTTTTAAAAATATGTTACAACAGCTGTATGACTTAACAAATGATCACAGACAAAGTTCAAACAAAGGGACCATTTTCATCAATGTACTACTCAGATCTACACCTATTGAACATGCAAATATTCCTGATGTCATGAATAATTTATCATTGTTGCTCACAATGATAATACTTCTACATGCAATTTCTATTCTGAGTAGTTGCATACAGTTCAGAAATCTCATAAAGCCAAAAAATAGTATTCCAGCAGTGTATGTCATAACCGAAAAGTCCAATTGTTCATCTGATGAAGAATATCTGCCAACGTTCAATGAACAAGTGAACTGATTGTGTGTTTTGTTTGAAATTATTAAACACAAAAAGGTATGTGAAGTGTTTTTTCTCCTAAAGTCAGTGACATCATTAGTTTAGACCAAATAAACTGTGCCCTGGTACTTACAATGGAAATAAACAACTTGCACAAGTCTCGCTGAAGTCGTCTATTTAATGATAAGCTTCAGCACATTATTTCGTATTTAAAATTCTTCTGTGCATTGACATGTTAATTGCTATTGCTTCAGAATATACACTGCCTAAATGCACTTTGTGTCAGAAGAATACACTCACAAGATTTTCTGTACAATGCTCAAAACATGGGATAATTTTAGTAACCACCAGGAGGTACTTATTCTGCAGTCTGACTAGTACAATGACAGAACATCAAGGTCTGTGTAAACATATGATGTGATTGCAGATTTAACCAATGGCTTTTTAAATGTCAGTGTACCTGTCATCAAGCTTTTTTTCCTTGGTATGTAGGTACATGCATTTATGGCAAGAAAAAAAATTAGTTTATGTTGCAAATCAAATAGCCCTTCAGGTGCAATTTGAAAGATACATATTACCTTCTGGCTATTTCTCTGTAGAAAGAGCATAAAACTTGTGCAATATAAACAGCATCTGGTGGGATCAGCTCTATGCTCTAATGCAGGTCATGTAATTCTTCTCTAGGTTAGTGTATATAAATATGTATCAAAAATTGAGATTTTCCTCAGATAAGCTGTAATGTAAGCTACTACAGTCATGCACAAATTTAATTTCAGGCCTCAGCTTAGCCTTCAACTCATTTCTTCCTTTTTCTTCAGTTAGTGAAAGAAACTTTAAAATCCTTTATAATACTACAGCACTGCATTTTATTATCAAGAAAATAACTCTCAATGAAGTCCACTCCACTGATCTCTTAGGTTAAATTAAAAACAATGTTCCCTCCTTATCCTCTGTTGTGGTAGGCCTGATATAGGCCTGAAATAGGCTTATACATGTCCTGACTCGCTCAGACATGTTTTTCTGCTCTTCCTCCTTCTGTTGTGGTGAGAAGCAACGGTGGGATTCTGGCCTGCCCAGACTTGTTTTGCTCCTGTGGTTAACAAGGCATACACACTTAGCTTGTGCCTGCCTTGTGCAAGGTCTATGCTTTTCCCAAATTTGGGTAAAGCAAGCCTACGTTTTCACCTAATATACTCAGGCTTGGCTAGCTGCCATTCTGATTGGCTATTCTGTGTCCAAAAGCCCATTAGTCTCGGGCTATATTGATAAAAGGAGATAAACAGGCAAACACAACGTGTGCTCTGCCATTGTATTCATGCCTGCTGTTGCCTGTTGCTATTGCTTACTGCCTCTGTGCATCCTGAATTGCCTGGAAACTGCCTGCTTCAAGTTTACCAGGAACAGGTTCTAAATGCCTCCATGCGATCGGCCTGCATAGCCAGCGTGACATTGTGCTAAGACTGCACATCGCAAGACATCCTGCCTACACCTGAAAGTCTCCTGTCAAGACAGGAAGTCCTGGAGATACACAGATCACCCAGAGGACCAAATCAGAGATTGTCTGCTTCCTTTCCGCAGAAGCCTGGGAAGAATCAGAAATCTCAGCAGCCAACAAGACGGTAACAGAATTCTCTGAAAAGTTTGGGTACTATCTGAAGCTGTAGGTAGCCCCATGAGTCGGGAAACAATATTTTGTGAGTAAATACTTAAAGCCTCTTGTAATTCACCACTGCCTTCTGCCATAAGCAGAAATGAGCTCCTTGAGTCCATCTAGTGGACAAGCAATATTGGCCACAAGCAGTATATATATATTGACCACAGGAACCTTCTCTTCCAGTTCAGTTAATGTTTATATTTTTGCTGGTTATTTCTTGATACTGTGTTATTATCTGTATAAAGTTTCCATGACCGTGTGAAGAACTGATTATTATTAAAATTAGTTGTTGGGGATGGCAAGAGTTCTGAATATCAAAATTAATAATAATGTTAATTTTGAAAATATCATCTTCCATTAATTAATTATGCCTTCATGGCACCCTCCCAGTAGTTACTAATTTTGACGTGGCTGCCTGTACTGTTCTTGGCTTTGGAGATCACTTCCTCCTGTAGCTCTCCTCTTATCTTGTTTTATATGTTTGTTACAGAGTCCTCTTCTTCTTTCTATGGACGTTGTGCTTACTATGTATCAGTGTCTTCCAAGAGTACTAGCACAACAGAGATCTCACACATATAAACACAAATCACAACAGGTAAATGGTTCCTGACTGAAGAGTAGCAATCTACAGAGCCATGCAAACCTGGGTTTAAGGTATAACAAAAAGAGCAAAAATAATGTATCCAGTGTGTGCAAAACACGGTATATATGGTTAAAATTCAAAGGAGGTAAGAAGAAGGTATAATAAGAGTTACAGCTGCAATGTGAATGATAAAAAAGAGTAGAAAGAAAATTACTCCAGCATGGGATCTTCTGCATCATTACTTACCCATAGCAGGTCTTTCATCACCTTTGGTAAAAAAAAAAAGATCTATTCTTCTCTTTGCATTTCTCAAAGGTTTGCTGCCTTATCTCTGTAATACTTTGTGACACATTATCTTTTAACTGTATAACTGGGCTGAATCACAATTCTAAGGAAATGTGTTTTCTATGCTGGCCTTACAATTAGACATAGCCATATTTCAGTGTTAATCTGCTATCCTTGAAGATACAGTATAGCACCTATGATAATGTTCCATTTATATTGACCACACAGGAAATACAGGGCAGGTTAAACACCTCAATTCAGTAGCCTGAATTACCCTACTCTTTCTATTCATTACTATTGAACAATCTTATACGCAGATTAGAAGTTGGTTGAACAGGCACCATGGTTTTGATAATTGCTTTTACAGTGTCTCAATTTTTTACTGCCCTAGGCCTTGGCAAGAGCTTGGTAGCAGTAAGTGCACAAATCACAAAACAAACATGAGTGGAGTAAGCAGCTCTGGATTGAGAACATGTACATGAATGCAGTTCTTATGGAACTGCCTGCACAATGACCTCACTTTGTACTTCTGCAGGATAAATCAAAAGCAATCATAAAAATCAAAAGCACAATACGATCTTGAAGGAAGCCAGAAGAAGCATTTACCAGAAGAAACACAGTGGTCTCCACAAAATGTGTTGCTATCAAAAGAACAATGGAATACTCTGCAATACTGAAAGATGCTGCCTTGACTGTTTTGGTTCACAGCCCTGCTAAACAAGAGTTATTCAGCCACCAAACATTATACTGTCCTCAGGAACAGATATGTAACTCCTGCAATTTGAAGATGTGAACTTCTGTTACATTAATTTATATATCTCATTTTGTAATATATGTTTCTGTGAATCACATTCAAATTAAACAAGCACTAAAAGGAAAAAAGTGGTATCAGAAACAGAGGCAGATATTGCTAGACTGAAGAGGCCATTTTGGTCCCAAAGCTAGACAACTGGCCAGAGAGTAATTTGCTGGTTCATAAATAGACTTGTAATCATCTATCGGCAAGGTACAGCTCTATCTCCCACAAGACAATTTCTTGCACTAAACTTCTTGTATCACCTCCTGGATTACACTTATATTACAGAATCATCTCATAAACTCTGTATATAATCCAACAGTTCCTCTACTGACAGTTTAGTCAGATAGTCCAAATGTTTGCATTAAGGAAAAATACATCCTTGCACAGAATGAGAAAAAACAAATGTACAAGAGACGCTGGAAATACTCTTCAAGCGCAAGGAATTTCTTTTTCTTGTTCAGTTCTTTCATTAACATGACTTATGTTTGCCCCATAAGTGCCTAACCCTCAAAGAGGCATGAGCAGCAGCTGAGTTTCTAAAAAATGCATGGTCTGGCCCAGTTCTGCCCTTCCTCATGCTCTGTAGAATGTGTGTTAGCTTCAACTGTGGTTTATGAGACTACCAATGTGTACTTTTAGCCATCAAGGTCCTCAATGTTTTGTTTTTTAAAACAAGAAAGAAACAGCCTTGGCAGTAACAACAAACCAAAACCAGTTCTGTCTCTGATATTCCCATCTGTCTAAGAAACAAGGTTAAGAGCAACGGTGTGTAACATAGACTCAGTGCAATAAATGAAATTGAACTCCCTCATCTGAAATGCGTGTTCCAGATCCTTTGTCCTTCAGCCAGTCCAGCCCATGGGCCCTAGTCCCAGTCATTCATCAGTACCCTTAGAACCTGAGGCATAGTGAAGCATGTAGAGAACAAGTCTTACAAGGAGCAGCTGAGGAAACTGGGGTTGTTCACTCTGGAGAGGAGGAGACTGAAGGGAGACCTCATTTTTCTCTACAGCTACTGAAAGGAGATTGTAGCGAAGTGGTGGTTCTTTTTACTGAACCACTGAAGTCATTTGTCATGTCTGTGATGGTTTGGGTGTCCCCTGCCCCCCCACACTTTAGAAATCACCCAGACTAGACTCAGTCGGCTCTGGAAAATTGAATGAAGCTTATATTTACAGCTGGCACAATTTATAAGCAGATATTTACAGTATAGACAGATATATACAGAAATACACAATGTAAGTAATACAGAAACACAACTCCCCTCCCAGAAACCTGAGTCCCCAGGAGAGGCTCTCAACCACCCCCTCACCTTGCCCCTACCCCTCTCAACCTTACCCCAGTCCCAAGGAAGAATGGAGGTTCGGCCAAGAGGATTAAGAAGCAAAGTGAATCAGCAAAGCAAATGGAGGGTGAGGTTAGAAAGCAAAATGGAGTTCAGCCAGCAGCCACAGCTCTCCCCAGCAGGCAAAGCAGAAGAGAACAGCCCAGCACGAAGTGCCCAAGCGAAATGCAGAGCAAAAGTGACTTTATCTAATGTTTTGCTTTTCTTTTGTACACATCTCAGCAAGGCTGTGAGCGAAGTAGACATCACCATTGTTTTCATTTCCCAGCCTATGATCTAGTTCTTCTTACCAAAACATCCCAGCTAGGCTCAAACTAGCACAATGTCTTAGATTGTGGAATTCAGCTCCACATTCATACACCTAAACTTAAATGCCTGTGATGTAGACATCTACATGGGAGCTTGGTAAGTTCTCACTGGAGAATCAGTCAATACAGCAAGTAAAAATGGCAGATGTGTTTGTCTCACCCTACCATGACATTGTATTTGGTAAGAGAAGATTTTCAGTCATAACAGAAAAACTCTTGAGTAGAAAGCAGTGTTTACTAGAAAAATAATAAAGCTTTAAATGGACTGACAAAGTTAATCCCTGAGACAGTTATGTGAATTTTCCATGTTTTTCTATAGTTAAAGCATCCTCTCCTTCCACTATGAGTTCACAAAAAGTTGCAAAGATAGCACAGGGTATCTTTTTGTAATAAAACTTCTTTTGTGGTAGTGAAATTAAAAGATAAATTAGACCAGTGCTACATCCAAGTCCTCCTGTTATCTAAGTCTCACCTGCAAAACAATCCCACTCTTCATTCATTTCTAGAGCAGTAAACCATGCTCTTTATCCTTTTAAACTTGGGTATTAGGCTTCCTTAGAATGCAAGTGTGTCCTTATTTTTTAACTATGCATCAGGGATTTTCTTGTGTTTACTGTGAACTACAAACTTCCTGACCTTCTGTGATATACATATGAGGTCTTTGAATTGCATGAAGACCAAAAATTTTCCAGGAATTTTCCCCCAGGCTGCTAAGTTAATTTCCTATACCTTAATTTTCCTATGAAATCTCAGGTTCTAGGCAAATCCAAGTAAACACAGCTGGAAAAATCATCTGGAAGGCTAGTTTCAATCTTAATCACTTTCAGTCTACAACTACCTGAGGGGTGGTTGTAGCCAGGAGGAGGTTGCTCTCTTCTCTCAGGTGGCCAGCACCAAAACAAGAGGACATAGCCTCAAGCTACACCAGGGGAAATTTAGGCTTGAGGTGAGGAGAAAGTTCTTCACTGAGAGAGTCATTGGCTACTGGAATGGGCTGCCCAGGGAGGTGGTGGAGTCGCCATCCCTGGAGCTGTTCAAGGCAGGATTGGACGTGGCACTTGGTGCCATGGTCTAGCCTTGAGCTCTGTGGTGAAGGGTTGGACTTGATGATCTATGAGGTCTCTTCCAACCTTGGTAATACTGTGATACTGTGATACTGTGGTATTACACTTTCTGCATCAAATGTTTGTGGGAAATAAAAATTAAATACTTTTTGTGATAAATCCTGGCCCATATTAGTAAAAATATATTTTGAATGTGTATTAATTGCTTCCTAGCAAAATGACCTTGTTTTATTTCTGACTAATGAACTATAAATAAGTCCAACAGACTTTATGTTTAATCAGATAAAATGTTTTAAGAAATTAGATGCTAAATCGAACCAATAAAACAAAGGTGATGTATTAATGTCTCCATTACATTCCTTGAGGAATGTCCCCCTCAAAACTGGTCATATAAACAAAGCTTATTGCCACAGATTTTAGAAAGAACAGAGGTTTTTATTTCAGATAACCATTTTTATAACCTAAAATAGCACAGCACCTAGACAGAAAAGTGTACCTTGTGGAAACCTTCATACTGAAATAAATACTAAGGAAATTTGAAATAAAAAAGCTCACCCNGCTGAACAGGAAAATATAATAAATTATGCTGAATTACAAATTCAGAATTTACCTTATTAAGAGTCAACACTGGCAAATGCAATAAAGATATGGAAAGAAACTACTACATGAGGAAAGAATTCTCCTCTTATTGACTAACCATTTCCTGGTTCTTGTGGAGCACTTTAAGAAGCTACCTGAAAAGGCCACAAAGCTAAAATATTACTGAAGGAATTATTCGATTTTTTTTAAGCAAAATGCACAAGAAAGATTTTTCACTGTTGCAGGCAGTAAGCCATGTAAGAAACAACATTCTTTAAATCTCATGTACTTTCCCATTTTCTATTTTTTGCCCCATTTATATTTTTTACTAAAGAACTTAAACCACTGGCATCTTTTCTGCTTTAATGGACTATTTCCATGCTTAAAATTAGGTATATTAGTGGGCAATCACAGAATCTAGAACTGTTCTTATTTTTGAGCATCAGTATGGATTTGAATTATGAAAACAAACCATGTCATCTGATCTATATGAAAGTAAGCATATGAAAATAGAAGAAAATATTAATTTCAGTTTTACCTTGGCTTTCAGCAGGCTGAAGGGACTTGCTCTTAATTTTACATTCCTTCAGTTTATGTGCAGTCATTGTTTTAATCAGTTTTGAGAATCTTATGGAAATATTTGGGTTCAATAAAAGCAATATTCCTTGTAGTCACAACCTAGAGTAGGTTTTGTGATCCTGAATTGTCTGTTACAAGTCTTGGCAACAGCAAAAGTAAAGAAAGATCACAGTGTTTGTCATGAAGGCTCTCCGAGTATTTGATTTACTGCTCTTGCACTAGGAAGACTTTGATAATTTTAATGTTAAACATCAATCAAATCTCTGATAACTTTGCCACTGAAAAGCAAAATTCTATGTGTATAAAGAATGTTCTTTTCTAACAAACAACATGCTTCTGTGACTTCTGTAATTTATGACAAGTATTAGCACACACATAATGCTTTCACTTCAAAAGACTTTATAATTTTCATCAGGAATTTATTCTCAATAACAGAAAATTTCCACTGCTTTCAATGAAAAAGAACTTATCTCACACTTAATGGTGAAATCTGCAAACATTAGGTTCGTATTTGGAGTTTAACTAACTAGATGATCCTCAGCTAAGGAAAAATAATGATCACCTCCATAAGAATTTAACAGTGGATGAAGGAATTTAGGCACAGAACCATTAAAAAGGAATGTCAGGGTAAAAAGTGTAAAATATTTTTATGAGTCTCATTGAGAAGAATTCTTCAAGGACCACAGATGTTCCTATAAACTATGAAAATAAACAGCTACTTTTGCAGCAAAAAGTCTCACCAGCCAGTAAAACTTCAAGGTTCCCATTTTATGCATGACCAGACTTGAAGATTATACAGATTATATCTATCAACAATGCATGATTCTTACAGAAGTTATTTTCATGGAGTTTGAAATTTGAAGTAGGTATGCATCATGAGATTTTTTTTTAATATATATAATACATTCTGGTCTAAATCTGATAAATGCAGAACTTAAATAAAAATACATTATATGATGACAGAAGCAAGGAAATATATTCAAAACTTTTGGGGTTTTTTTCTGATATGAGAATTTTAAGAAGAAACAAACATAGTCAAAGGGTTATTTTTAACAGACTAAATGTCTGACTGGTGACGAATTGCAGGTTGTTAACTAAGTATGCTTTGCATTTGGTAATGCAAAAACAAGTCAATGTCCTTCCATTTGTACCTTCAGAATGTGGTGAGCAAATGATGCCTGTTTGCCGTACATGTATATTTTTTAGGTGAAGTGAAATACAATGACTGTGACTGACCGCTAAGCATCAACGCACAATCTTCACCAAGACTGCAACAAAAAGGCACATGAGAAGAACCCCTTTCAAATCTGGTATTCCCAAGGAATTAGACCTTGGTGAGTACAAAACTGCACTCTCCTATGAATTGCCCTTTTATGATCATTTCAGTGTTGGTGGGGAAACTTCTTGGAGAGAAAGTACCACAACAGAATGAGAGACACCCAGTCTCACTGAAGCCAAGGTCCTGTCCCTTCTTCACCCTGCAGCATCAAGGACACCATCTTCACTGCTCGTCAGTAAACCCCTACCAATGACCCAGCATCTTAAACCCCAGAATCATAAGAAGACCATCATCATCCCTGAAGCAGCAAGTGGCTGACTAAAGAACAAGATTGCCATTTAAAGTTCCTTTCATTTATTTAGCTAGATGAAATATAAATTTGAACCTGGCTCATTCAGATCCTGATGAAAAATCCTGACCGTTGACCTAATAAACACGCAGGAGCTTGGGAAGCACTAGGTCTTCATCCCTGGCTTTCTCATTGCTGTCACACATCCCTAAGGGAGATGAAAACATTACCTGTTTCTAGCCAGGAAATAACAAGGGAAGAGATACAAACAGAGGGAGAAGAATGAGTAGAATGCAAAATGAAAATAGATGAATATGTTGCTGTATCTTAAATGGAGTTTCAGTGGGTTGTGTTGTTGTGTTTGGGTTTTGGTTGGTTGGTTTTGTTTTGTTGACTTTTGGGGTTGTTTTCAGTGTGCATAGTTTTTATGTTAATATGTTTCTGCCTTGGTTATCCCTTATTATTCTCTTCTTCATTTTCATTTGATTTTTTTTTCACATTGTCAGTGTATGCATGAGAAACTTATGCTGTGATTCACCTCCAGCTGTAGTTACATGTATAAAGGAACTACATGTGAAAGGGCTGTTTATGTAAGTTCCCACAGCAGACAGTAAAAAATCCAGTCAACACAGTAAGCAGTGTGTAGAATAGATCTGTCTACTATAGGATGACACAAACTGCATGTTAGATTACGTTGTGAGATGCTCGAATCAGTTGCCCCAATGAAGGGATGTAGTGCCAGTGGAGCTGTGAAGACTTCCAGCTGACACTTGAGGATAGTATGGGTGTGTCATATCTATCAGAACCACGAAGATACTCTAGATATAGGACTAGATAAATATGTGTGTTTAGGCAAGGGAATAAACTTTTACATCCCTACTGGGACCTCCAATGGGAGCTTAGACAATTAGCTCTTATCATATTATCACATCCATTTTAATTGAAGCTGAATCCCATCTTCAGGTAAGCTATTGTATTGAAAGTCAAGATACTTTTGTTACATGAAGTTTAGCCATAATAAAAATTGCATTAAAACAGTGCAACAATTAACTTTTTGTTCTGCATTTTTCTGGAATAAAAATAACTCAAAAAAAGTAGTGCTTGCATTGATCAATAATATTTGAAGATTGCATTTGACTGGTTTGAAGACTACATGATTTCAAAACTGATGTGAGTTTGATTTACTTTCTTTTTAATTGACATGTTAATTAAATTAGATATTAACTTTTAATTAAAGCCACTAAATGTAGAATGACTCTCAGTTACTATGCCTTGTATAGGCATACATTCATGTATGAATTCCATGAAAAATTGTCAAGATAAATTGGGAGTTTTACCCTTTATCTCACATTAATTAAGAAGTAGTAAAAGCAATTGATCATATAGCAGTATTTCTTTTGTACATGTACTGTAGTGCAGCCTTTATCTAACAGCTGTTAAAATGTAACTGTATATATGGTTTACCTAAGGTACAATTTGCATTATTTGGCTTTAAGAAACAACATGACTGGATAGGACTGGGTGATAGGTTGGAGTGGATGATCTTGGAGGTCTCTTCCAACCTGGTTGATTCTATGATTCTGTGAACAGTATGGGGTTATTTTTAGTCGTCTGAAGGAAAGGGATTTTAAGAAGGTAATTCTTCTTATCTCAGGATATCTCTTCAAGATGTCAGGATGAGTCAAGCCTGTTCTACTCCATTGACTGAAGAAAGAGTATGAATGGACTGAATTAAATGGGTGAACTCAAGTGTGATGAGTCACATTTCAAGACAAGTGTCCTGTTTCTAACTGTTGTCTTGCTGTTTTCAAGAAAAATGAAGAAAATTCTGGAGTAACACAACCACAGAGAAAATCTGTAACTTTTGTGAGGTGAAGGTTAATCCAAAAAGTGACACAAAAGGTCACTAACCAGGCTAAACTTCTTTTAAAATACTGTATTATCCACACTCATGAGTTTAGCACACAGATTTTTGTGCTGTGCCTTACTACTCAATATACACCAAGCAAAACAACCTGCAGACATTGCTCATGTTGGTAAACCATCTGATTTTCAATTACACAGCAAAACTGCCATGTCCCTGAGAGCACCCACAGACAGCACTGCCCCTGCACAACCTCGCCTGAGCTCCCCTCTGCTCATGGCCAAGGACCCCATTTCACCCTGCTCTGGAGCTCTTCTACCCAGGTATTCTTAATGTCAAGAAACCAGGTTGTACATGAGACATCAATGTGCTTTTTTCAAAAAGTGGGGTTTAAAAACAGTTACCTGCATTAAAAATGTAAGGAAACATAATCACTTCTCTATACTACAAGAGTTCAGAATAAGCTGGTTTTCAGAAAAGTATTTTTGAAATCTCTACCTAGTCAGAAAACTTAAGAATTTCAAAGCATATAATTCTACTCCATCCAGAACAGTAAATATGGCAAGCAGCACTGGCTTATCTCTTAATAAATATAATAAATAATCATTACTGGTTTATTAATAGAGTCATAGTAACTGTCTCAAAAAGTACAGAAAAGCTGACCACTCATTTTGAATTTGTTTCTATCTTTTCCTCTCAGAGCAGTCATAGAAATTAATCTTTTTATGACAGTTTATTCTGTACGTACTAAAGTGTCAATTGTTTTTAACCTCTAAACTAAGAGAAGGCACATTATCTGTCACTGAACTTTTGAGTTTGATATCAATTATTTTTTTCCAGTTAAAAAGGAGCTGTTAGAGCAACACAAAGTCCTACCCAATCAATCTGTCGAGAAGATATTCCTTTAAAATGTTCAAAGAGAAAATCTTTTCATGTCAAACCAGCAGAATTTGTGGTGGCAGGCTTTAACTTCAAAATTAAAGCCCAGAGATTCCAAACACTGTACTTTGCCACCCTGACCATGACAGGTTAAGGGAAATTTTTATTTATTTTGAAAATATTGTGTTTGAGTAATAAAATTTGACAAATTGTGTGTTACACAGGAATATTACTTTGTTTCTCGGAATAATAGCCACCAGATCAAATAACTAATATAGTGATAGGCCTAAAAAAATGACACTGATTTTATTCACATATATTTAATTGCACAACATAAAATATTATGTTAATACACAAATGACCACCTGCTGGTTGCAATAGTCAATGCAATACCACATGGGTTTGCTTTTCAAGAGACAAGAATTTAGGCAGAAGGCAACAATTTGGCACTTCCCCAGAAGATCGTGCAGGAATAAAACAAATATGGCAAAATTAAAAGAAGTATACATGCAGTAGCCAGTGTCTTTCTGACATTGCTTTCTGAAACTGGAAAAGAGATTAAAAAAGTCTTAAACATGTAGCAGTCATTAAATACACATGATGGAGAAACTAGTGTGAAAAGACAAAAAAGTTTCCAGAAATTCCTGTTCCACATCTGAGTCTGTAAGCAGATGACTTCGGCTACTTAGCAGGAATATTATTACAGTATCACACAGTATCACCAAGGTTGGAAGAGACCTCACAGATCATCAAGTCCAACCCTTCACCACAGAGCTCAAGGCTAGACCATGGCACCAAGTGCCGCGTCCAATCCTGCCTTGAACAGCTCCAGGGACGGCGACTCCACCACCTCCCTGGGCAGCCCATTCCAGTGGCCAATGACTCTCTCAGTGAAGAACTTTCTCCTCACCTCGAGCCTAAACTTCCCCTGGCGCAGCCTGAGGCTGTGTCCTCTCGTTCTGGCGCTGGCCACCTGAGAGAAGAGAGCAACCTCCCCCTGGCCACAACCACCCCTCAGGTAGTTGTAGACAGCAATAAGGTCACCCCTGAGCCTCCTCTTCTCCAGGCTAAACAATCCCAGCTCCCTCAGCCTCTCCTCGTAGGGCTGTGCTCGAGGCCTCTCACCAGCCTCGTCGCCCTTCTCTGGACACGCTCAAGCATCTCAATGTCCCTTCTAAACTGGGGGGCCCAGAACTGAACACAGTACTCGAGGTGTGGTCTAACCAGTGCAGAGTACAGGGGCAGAATGACCTCCCTGCTCCTGCTGACCACACCATTCCTGATGCAGGCCAGGATGCCACTGGCTCTCTTGGCCACCTGGGCACACTGCTGCCTCATGTTCAGGCGGGTATCAATCAGCACCCCCAGATCCCTCTCTGTCTGGCTGCTCTCCAGCCACTCCGACCCCAGCCTGTATCATTGCATGGGATTGTTGTGGCCAAAGTGCAGCACCCTGCACTTGGAGCTATTGAATGCCATCCCATTGGACTCTGCCCATCTGTGCAGGCAGTCAAGGTCCCGCTGCAGAGCCCTTCTGCCCTTAATTAACAGCTTGCTGTTGTAAAGTATTGGCACTGGCTTGAATGGCCATAATACACAGCTGCCCAAAGACAAGGTCTGGTTCACCTGAATGACAGGTAACAGCTCTTATGCTTTGCTTGAGAGAAAGAACATTTTGTTCAGCCAGGCCAATTCCTACCTCATTATGATTAACTAGTTTTGGACCAGGTGTCACTCAAGAGCAAGTGACAAGCCACCAATAATCAAGTTGTTGTCTGTGAACATACATTCTAAAATTAATAATGCATTAATAAATACCATGGAAATAAAACAACTTTAATTAAGGAAATAACAATATTATCTCTGACCTAAAGAAAGAACAGCGATTTCCAGTGAAAAATAAAGCTTGCTTGGACTCACTGAAGCCTGATAGTCACAGAGAGAGGGGGCACAATAGCTGATGTGTTTTCAGCAGGAGACTGCACACCAGAAAACTACAATTGTCACATAATGGACCACAGCCTTTTAAAAAAATAAAAGTTTCTGTTCTACTTTTTATCAAATTTTACCTCTGTAGTTTAAAATACACCAAAGTTTTCTGGCACTTGTGGCAAACATACCCTTTTCAGAATTATTTTTAAACCAAGTTATCACCCAAGTTTAAGATTTTGCATATTTCTCCCTCTCTTTTATAACATAGAGATCTTTTACAACTACAAAGCATAGAGGTCAGTTGGGAACCACATCTATCAAAACCGGATTCTTTGCTTTTCCATGTGCCAAAAGAACTCTCTATCCAATTGTTAGCTCCAAGACCTGCTAGGGAAAAGCAATGAAGACCATTTCAGTCCTCTTTTGCTTCTTGTCAGAAATATTTCTCTAATCTTTGCTAGTAAAACAGGTTGTCAGCTCAAGGTGGGCATGGTAATCAGCAGATGGTGTCACTCAGAAGAGACTGTAGAATCTTCCCACTCATGGCTTGTTAATTCACTAGCAAACCTTTTGTTTAATGGTCTGCAATGAAACACAAACACTAGACTACAGTGGCAGTAGAGACACTTGCATGCTAACTCTTGACGCATGACCCACATTCTTGTTAACACTCTAGACATTGATGAATTATCTAGGAAAATAATGGACTGAGCTCTTTTAACTACAAAAAAATCTCTCCAATTTAATAAGCTCCATTTAAAAAAAAAAATAATCATGAAAAGCCTAACAGCATAATGGTACATATGGCCTCACTGGGTAAGGAACTGGCTGGTGATCAACAGCACAATGTTCACCTGGAGACCAGTGACAAGAGGCATCCTCAGGGGTCAGTGCTGGGACCAGTGCTGTTTAACATCTTTGTCAGTAATATGGACAGAGGAATTGAGTGCACTCTCAGCAAGTTTGCAGATGACACCAAGCTGTGTGGCACAGGCAACTTGCTAGAGGGCAGGGATGCCATCCAGAGGGACCTGCATAGGCTGGAGAGGTGGGCCCAGGCCAATCCCATGAAATTTAACAAGACCAAATGTAAGGTACTACATCTAGGTTGGCGCAATCACAAGCACAAATACAGGTTGGGTGGCGAATGCCTGGAGAGCAGCCCTGAGGAAAAGGACCTGGGGGTCTGGATTGATGAAGAGCTCAATATGAGCCGCCAGTGTGCATGTGCAGCCCAGACAGCAACTGTCCTGGGCTGCATCAAGAGAAGTGTGGCCAGCAGGGCAAGGGAGGGGATTCTCCCTTTTTACTCTGCTCTTCTCAGACCCCACCTGGAGTACTGTGTACTGTTTTAGAGCCCCCAACATGAGAAGGACATTGAACTGTTAGAGTGAGTCCAGAGGAGAGCCACGAAGATGATCAGAGGGCTGGAGTAGCTCTGCTATGAGGACAGGCTGCAAGAGCTGGGGCTCTTTAGCCTGGAGAAGAGAAGGCTTCAAGGAGACCCTGTAGTGACCTTGCACTATCTGAAGGGAGCCTAGAGGAAGGCTGGGGAGGGACTGTTTGCAAGGTATTGTTATGAGAGGATGAAGGGTAATGGGTTTAAACTGGAAGTGAGGAGATTCAAGCTAGACATTAGGAAATGGTTCATTACAGTGAGGGTGGTGAAACACTGGCACAGCTTGCCCAGGAAGGCTGTGGATGCTCTGTCCCTGGAGGCACTGAAGGCCAGGTTGGATGAGGCCTTAAGCAACCTGTTCTAGTGGGAGGTGTCCTTGCCAATGGCAGGGGGTTGGAACTGAATGACCCTTGAGGTCCCTTTCAACCTAAACCATTCTATGATTCTATGACCTGTATTTTGTGCCTTTTAGCATTTAAAAAATACATGTTTACCTCGATGCAAAAGCAGAAAGGCTGCAAATTGACTCCTGCCCTGATGGTGTAGAAGTTTAGTTAATTACAGAGCCTTCCTATTTTTATTCTGGATGCCCCTAAAACTGCATAACACTTATTATAATTATATCTTATGTCTAAGCATGAAAATCTGTATATTCAGATAGAGTCCTTTTCAAACTGGTTTTAGAGGATCTGGTAGGAATCACATTCAGTGAAATGAAAAATGAGGTAATTTACTTGGCTTTCAGAAAAGTGATAGGTGAATATTCGGGGGTGATTTCAGTCCATATTAAAACTGGCAAAATACGAATCGACATGTCAGCAAAGAAAGAGCTTTTATTTAAACTCCATCACCTACCAGTGAAAAATTGCTCCCTGTGGATTTTTCTAGCAAAAATTTTTTTTTGCTGTGTGTGTGTGACTATTTCAAGAGTCACTGTGGAAGCCTTACACTGTTCTTTAGAGCAAACATTCTATCCACTATTCAGCACAAACCCTAATCTACTATTACAATTCAGAGCTTTGGGGGTATTTAAGAATCTTTTCATAAAAATATGATTCTGTTCCTCTTAAAGTTTCATGAAGCACTTCCCAAACCCTATCTATTTCACCAACTTAAATGCAGTAAAAATTCTTCTTCAGCTTCCTTTACAGATTATTAGAAAAAAGAAATGCAAAAGCATTGTAGTCTAACAACCACAACAAAGTCTATAAATAAGTAATATTTTTCTTACTGCAATATTCACTTATATAACAACCATCTTAGCTCTGTAACTTGCAAATGGAGTTAATCCAGGAAATTTGTACAGCCTTGTCATGGGCAAAAAGACATCTATGGAAACAACAGAATTAAACTAGTCTCTAAAGAAAGAGAAGATTTTAAATCTTTCTAAAATGCCAAGTCAAGGTAATAATGAATTTCTCCTTCACAAACACTGTTTACAACTAAATTTTAGAAGAGATCGTGTTTTATTTAGGACTACTCTAATAAAAAGACGATGAACATGATTTTCTATGTAGAAGTTAAAATACAAACTCGTTGAGTGAGCTAGTGAGTTAGCTATAAAAATCACTTCATCAGATGCACATCTGATTTAGTTAATGGATTTCAACATTCATCTGCAGTAGGAAAGATGTCCAAGTCACACACAGATGAAGAATAAGGCTTCAGTGTGATAATCCTTGTTCCAAGAACACAATCAGTCTCTAAGCAGGCTATGTTCTAGCTATACACCAGCTCCAACCTGAAATGAGAACTGAAACTACAACAGCCTCTTTCATCCTTCTTTCTCTCTCTTCATCTCTTCTCCCCCTCTCCTCCCAGATTCTATAGGAAGGAAATGCAAATAGGAACACCAGGTTGGAAATACTGCATATTCCAAGCCACATCTCAAACTGGAAGACTCAGGGACAAGGACCCAGGAATTACAAACCATGTTACCTCACATCTGCACCATGCACCTAGGTTGGAAGTTAAAGAAAGAACTCCCATACATATTTAAACGTGGTTGATATTGGCCAGAGGCTAGCCAAGCAGATAAATACACATTTCTGTTATTAAAAATGTGCTACAATTTATTCAAAAGTGTTAAGAAACCTGTCTGTTATGAGAAAACAAAAGACATTGCTGTTGTGTCCTTTCATTATATGCTGGACTGCATAAAAGCTGTCTCTTCGTGTTTTCAGAATGCCTCAGCATGGCTCCCAGTTTTGTTAGTCTAATTTTTCCCTCCCTACTGTCTAGATTCCCCTTGCCATCTGTACTGAATATGAAGCAAAACTGGAAAATGTTGGTTGGAATAGGCAAGAGAGAGATTCATCTTGCCAGACTTTACTTGCGTAGGAGTTCTAGACTCCTTCTGTACAAAATACAGCTATAAGTACATATACAGAGAAAAAGTCATCCTGTGTATTTTACATTCAAAGCTTAGGATGTAATGCTCTACAGGTGTACTTACACAAATGTATTTGATGTAGGTTAACACTGTAGTGTACTATAGATTAATATAAAGTTTTGAAACACCACTCCTATCCCAGCAGGTTGTATCAGCCTAATGACATAACTAGTTCAGATGCACAAGGGGAAAATTTTATGCCTTTTCTTCCATGAAGGAAGACACAATTCAAGATGCCTCATATAGGAGTAGAACTGTAAGAAAACAGCAGGATATCCACTTTCTGACACTGCCAAAAAATATAACCATTGCTGTTGAAACTATTTTCCTTACAAGTACTGTTGAGATGTTTCTAGATATTGATTCAGTTGATACTGTAACCAAAATTGGGTTATGGTCAATTCAAGGTTACAGAAATATATATATATAAAAATATACAATCTCCTTAGTGTCCATTGATTGATTTTAAAATGTTAAATTATTTTATATAGCTCATGACTTAACAACATCCATTACAGGCAATTTCTAACAAAATACTCTGTAAACATGATCACTCCTATAACCTGGACATCTAGTAGGAGCAGTAATGTGACCATAAATTTTCTAGTAAAAAACTTAATTCTTCCTATACTGGATGCAACTATTATATTTCCAGAAGAAACTAAAATCAGTATCCTGCATTCAAGCTAACAATAAAAGTTGCATTTTCAGTATGATCCAAAACAGTCTTTCCCTCTGTGTTCTACTTGTTTATTGCCCTCGCTCACACAGTAGCATGTAATGCCAGTAATAAAAATGTCTAAAATATTAGATACTATAAAATACAAAATTATCTTCAAGAACAGGATTGATAACTGTATGCATATTATGCATAGAAGTAGTATTGCACGTGAAGGAAATAATTATACCTCCAAACACATCACCAGAAATATGAGGAGTTTGCATCTACTGGACGTGAGTCAACAACATGCACTTGCAATCACATCCTGCAATGAATCAAAAGAAGAGTAGCCAGCAGGTCAAGAGAGGTGATTCTGACACTCTGCTCTGGTGTAAACTTAGCTGGAATACTGTGTCCAGCTCTGGGGCCCGCAACACAAGAAAGACACATAGACCTGCTGCAGTGAGTTCAGAGGAGGGCCACAAAAATGACCAGAGGGCTGAAGCGCCTCTGCTACGAAGACAAGCTGAGAGAATTGCGGTTGTTCAGCCCAGAGAAGAGAAGGGTCTGGGGAGACTTCACAGTGGCCTTCCAGAACCTGAACGGTCACTTCCAACATGATTTTTTCTATGACTGTTCTAAGATCTTATGATTAGATACTGTCCTGGAGGTCCCGTGTACCCCAGAAATTTCCTCTCCCTCTGTGGTTTGAATGGGAGAGGAAAAAGGCGCGAACAGACCAGTTTCTCCCTCCCTGCCCTGCAGGCGTGAAGGGGGGAGCAGGGGGGACCCTTACGGCACGAGGAGTGCCCCGTGCCGGGCCCGCGCTGCACTCGGCTGAGGATTGGCTGTGAGCTGTTCGNGGCTTATCGCTTCTTAACGACCCTGAAGGTTGCTGAAAAGACCACGGGACAGACCTTTGAATCGCCCTTCTTTTCAAGCCAGCTGTCGTGAGTAGCCTAGGCTCAGCCTGTTTTGATAGTGGGGAACACTATATATATTTATTAGCACAAGTCCTTTTCCAATTACTGACTTAAAATTAGTCAAGTTTACCTGTGGTATCCTATTGTGTAGATATTCTCAAACAACCAAAAAGAACCTGCTAATTAAATATAAATTATCTTCTGTATATAGTTTTGGGGGCGGGTTTTTGGGAAATAAAATAACTCTATTTTTATAAATTCCTGACTCGGCCAAATTAATTCCTGCCTCCATAACAGATACTACTACATGCACTACATGTGCCTGGAGAATCAGTGCCTCCTATGGAGCCCAGTGAAACACTGGATCATTGCAATCAAATCTAAAATAACATTTTTTTTTTCAAGAACAAAGAGGAAGAAACACATTTCACAGACTTGGAAAGATAAAACCACATCAAAATGCTAATACCTGTATCATAACATTGTTTTGGGCTGAGTAAGATGATGAGTATTTAAATTCCATCTATATCTCAAGTGGAGTCTAATTTGCTAGGCCAAAAGACTTCATGGCAAAAAAAAAAAAGCAAAAAAAGAAGAAGAAATAAACAATATCCACACATCCACAGGTCAAACGATTGAAAAATATTTGCTCTATTTAGAAGACATAGGAGCATTTTAAGCTCCATGAAAAACTGCACATCATATAGGTCAATCCATTTTCAAGTTGTAAAAGGTTATATCCTGTGCTAGTTTGAGCCTAGCTGGGATGTTTTGGTAAGAAGAACTAGATCATAGGCTGGGAAATGAAAACAATGGTGAGGTCTACTTCGCTCACAGTCTTGCTGAGATGTGTACAAAGGAAAGGCAAAACAAAGATTAGGTCACTTTTGCTCTGCACTTTGCTTGGGCACTTCGTGCTGGGCTGTTCTCTTCTCCTTGCCTGCTGGGGAGCTCATGGCTGCTGGCTGAACTCCATTTTGCTTTCTAACCTCACCCTCCATTTCCTTTGGCTAATTTCACATTTGCTTCTTAATCCTTTTTGGCCGAACCTCCATTTCTTCCTTGGGACTGGGGTAAGGTTGAGAGGGGTAGGGGAAAGGTGAGGGGGTGGTTGAGAGCCCCTCCTGGGGACTCAGGTTTCTGGGAGGGGAGTTGTGTCTGTATTACCTTTTTTTACCTTGTATATTTCTGTATATATCTGTATATACTGTAAATATCTGCTTGTATATTGTGCCAGCTGTAAATATAATCATTCAAATTTCCAGAGCCGACTGAGTCTAGTCTGGGAAATTTCTAAAGTGTGTGGGGGCGGGGAACACCCAAACCATCACATATCCTCATATTTAAGGGTTCAAAATAATAATTTCCCCCCCTTTCTGCTACCAAATAAACCATTGAAACCTGTGGATTAATTTCTTGCTAACAGAGGACATGAACTGGTAAACATGGGAGGTTATTCTGCCCCTGTACTCAACACTGGTCAGGCCACACCTTGAGTACTGTGTCTAGTTCTGGGCTCCTCAATTCAAGAGAGATATTGAGGTGCTGGAACGTGTCCAGAGAAGGGCAACAAGGCTGGTGAAGGGCCTGGAACACGAACCCTATGAGGAGAGGCTGAGGGAGCTGGAGTTGTTTAGCCTGGAGAAGAGGAGGCTCAGGGGGGACCTCATTGCTGTCTACAACTACCTGAAGGGAGGTTGTAGCCAGGTGGGGGTTGGTCTCTTCTCCCAGGCAACCAGCAACAGGACAAGGGGACACAGCTTCGAGTTGTGCCGGGGGAAGTATAGGCTGTATGTTAGGAGGAAGTTCTTCACAGAGAGAGTGATTGGCATTGGAATGGGCTGCCCAGGGAGGTGGTGGAGTCACCGTCCCTGGGGGTGTTCAGGAAAAGACTGGATGAGGCACTTAGTGCTATGGTCTAGTTGACTGGATAGGGCTGGGTGATAGGTTGGACTGGATGATCTTGGAGGTCTTTTCCAACCTAGTTGATTCTATTCTACCCTTTGATGAGCAACCCATGCTGTGGAGTGTCCTTGAGCCCATCCCAGAGGCAGGAGCTAAGACGGTGAAGCAAACCCCCCACATGCAGCTGCAGGAGGCAGGGTCTGCTGGCCGCAGGAGGCTGACCCTACAAGTTGTTTATGTAAGCTTAACCTATCTGTACCTCACACATAACCTTAAGCCTAGCTGTACCTTCCACATGTACGAATCTTAACTAAGCTAGCTATGCACTCCTCTTCCAAGTTGCCATATAAGTCACTGTGTCACTGCAATAAAGGAGATTATTGGAGAACAATTATCTAACCATATTGGTGTCACAATTGTTATTCTGGGGTGCAATGCCGGCAGGAACCCACGTTTGATTATATTTTCTTCCATAAAGTTATAACAAACAAACAAATTTTAAAAACTCAAACACCCATAACTCAGAAATTACTCTTAAAATGACATGTACCACAGTATTGCAGAAATACTTGCTTTTATGGTGTTTGACATAAGTAATGCAACTCTTTAAAATAAACTGCATTCCTTTTATTCATTTGCCACAGATGTCAGTGTAACATTTGTTTAAGAACAGCAGCTACATCAAGGCTGCAGTTTAAAATCTTGCAATGATTGTTCTTGGATAACTGAAAAAAAAGGCATTATTCTTAACAAATCCAACCTAGAATCTGACATTGAGAGATAAATTCATGCTGAACTACTTTTTTCTACATTGAGTGATCAGCTGAAAACTGGATCTATAGCTTTTCTCTTTCCTGGCATATAGTGAATAAGACATCAAAATCTAAAGCACATTTGTTGAATTTGGTTCCCTAAGATTGATAATAGAGAGTTCATAGAATCAACCAGGTTGGAAGAGACCTCCAAGATCATCCAGTCCAACCTAGCACCCAGCTCTATTCAGTCATCTAGACCATGGCACTAATTGCCTCATCCAGGCTTTTCTTGGACACCTCCAGGGATGTCAATTCCACCACCTCCCTGGGCAGCCCATTTCAAAGGCAAATCACTCTCTCTGGGAAGAACTTCCTCCTATCATCCAGCCTATACTTCCCCCAGCACAACTTGAGACTGTGTCCCCTAGTTCTATTGCCAGTTGTCTGGGAGAAAAGATCAACCCCCACCTGGCTACAACCTCCCTTCAGGTAGTTGTAGACAGCAATGACGTCCCCCCTGAGCCTCCTTTTCTCCAGGCTAAACAACCCCAGCTCCCTCAGCCTCTCCTCATAGGGCTTGTGCTCCAGGCCCCTCACCAGCTTCATCTCCCTTCTCTGGAAACGTTCCAGCACCTCAATATCTCTCTTGAATTGAGAAGCCCAGAACTGGACACAAACCATTGAATAAAATTTTATTTAGTTCTATTATTAAAATCAGTTTTTGAAAACAAACAAACGAAAATCCCAAATGAAACAACCCCCCAAAACTTCTAATACTTTCCTTACACATCTAGATAAAGATGAAAACAAGCTGATGTTGTATATATCAAAGATCTGGAATTCTAAAGGTAGAAAAATTATGAAACAAAAGTTATGAAAATGTGAGACTCAGCTAAATGAGAATTGTACATTAACTCACTTGTTGAAAGGGCTTTGCTGAAGTGTGGCTTTTACATGTGTTTGAACAGAAGAAATCTGTTACCATGGAATCACAGAATGGCTTGGCGTGTTAAATACCTTAAAGATCACATAGTTCTAATCCCCCAACACAGTCATCGCCCACTAGCCTAGGTTGATCAAAGCCTCATCCAGCCTGGTCTTAAACATTTTCAGGGATGATGCATCAGAAACTTCCCTGGGCAGCCTGTTCCTGTGTCTCACCAACCTCATAGTAAAGAACATCTTCCTAACGCCTAATCTGAAACTACTCTGCTCTAGAACCATTGCCCCTTGTCCTGTCACCACATTCCCTCTCTGGCTTTGCTGTAGGCCCTCTTCAGGTACTGGAAGGCCACATGGAAGGCCACTATTAGGCCAACCCTGAAGTCTCTCTTCTCCAGACTGAACAGACCCATCTCCCTCACCCTGTCTTCATAGGATAGGTGTAGCAGCCTTCTGATCATCTTCTTGTTCCTCCTCTGGACACTGTCCCATAGATCCATGTCCTTCTTGTGTTAGGGACTCTAGAGCTGGATACAGTACTCCAGGTGTGGCCTCAAAAGAGCAGAGCAAAGGGGCAGAATGACCACCCTTAACTTGCTGACCACATATCTTTTGGTGAAGCAAAGGATATGGCTGGCTTTTTGGGCTGACAACGCACAGGTCAAGTGCTTCATCAAATAGCACTACCAAAGTCTCTGCAGGGCTGCTCTCAATCCACTCATCACCCAGTATGTACTTGTGCTTGGGATTGCCCCAACCCAGGTGCAGGACCTTGCACTTTGCCTCATTGAGCTTCATGAAGTTAGCATAGGCCTAGCTCTCCAGCCTGTCAAGGTGAAATATCAACACATAAACCATGAAAAATTACTCTTCCTTACTGATAAAAAAGTAACGGGAAACGAGATTGAGCTAACTCACAAAACTCACTCAACACTTCATTAAATCTTCGTTATATATATTGAACATCCTGAAATTCTCTCTTCAGGACTTACACCAGTGACCAGAAAGCCTACAGGTTAGTTGCATTCAGGTGTTTGGATACCGCATTGCCTAAGTGAAATTTCCATTATTAAAATTCACACCCAAAACAGTAGGTCTGCTCTTATTCTGGTCAGAGTTATCCTTAAAACAGCAACACTGTTTAGCATAGAGTGGTGTTAAGACCTAGGATTTTAAAGAAAGCAAGCAAACAAATCCCCCCAAAACCCAACAAACAAAATAAACCCCAGTTATTGTCAATACATTGTGTAAATACAATACATTGATGTAACAAACATCACATTTGGAGTCCCAGGTGCATAAATGGCAGTTCTTATGGGAAGCACTGTTTTGCAGTCTATCCTGAAGAGATATTTTTGGACACTTCCAAATTATTGTCACTCCCAATACAGATACAGAGTATTAATTTAGCTCTTCAGATGACATATAAAGTGAGAGCAATGAAAGAGGAATCCAAAACCTGGAAATGTGAACAATGCTTTCAGGATCATGCCCAGCTAAGGTAGCCACTGTAATCTAAATTAGGTCCTAGGGTTCATGCCCTGTGTTCTTACAGGCAGACTGATTTCCTCATGTCTTAAATCATCTCTCCCGTGTGGTTGTCTCATTACATAGAGTTACCCAATTTTTTTCTTTCTTACCTATGTATCCCACATCATGATATATTCACAGGCAGTCAGAATTTGCTTGAAATAAAATGACAGTATTTTGCATAATACCCACTTTTTTTGTGTGTGTCAAGCTCAGCACTTATCTGCAGTTTTTTAATTTGTTTTTTTTTTTAATCATATCATACATCAGAACAAATTTAAATTGGATGTTAGGAAGAGGTTCTTTATTATGAGGGTGGTGGAAAGCTGAAACAGGTTGTCCAGGGACATAGTTGGAGCCACAGCCTTGGAGATATTTGGGGAGAGGCTCAACAGAGCTCTGGGCAACCTGATCTGGATAAGGATGCCCCTGCTTACTGCAGAGAGGGTTGGACTAGGTGACCTTCTGAGGTCCCTTCCAGTCTAGAGCATTCTATGATTCTATGATCACAGACACATAGGGGTAATTAGTATTGAATTATAACAGGATGAAGTAATATGATCTATTTTACGTTTTAAATATTAGGTATCTCTACAAGGTTATAAATACTTCTCTTAAAGAGAGAATTATAATCAAGCAGGCAATTTTATTAGCAAGTAGAAAGATAATTAAAGCACCTACAGCAATGAGAACTTCTTATGCTATGAAGCTGTAACTGGATTTTTTTCACTGGTAACAAAAAGATTCCTGTGAGTCATTTCTGTATTCCACAGAGCAGATTGATCTAGTGGAATGCTATATTGCAACAAGCAAACTTAGAGATATATTAGTAAAAGATTTAAAAATTAACATGAAATCAAGCATCTAGATTAGAAGGGACATCTGTTCTATTTCTTTTACATTGTTCCTTGAGAAAAACAAAGCTCTTCTTATTATTCTACAGTCTTAATTGATATGAAATTACTGTGTTAATCTCTGGAAATAATTTGGCAACAAGACCATACCATCTTCATCTGACCATTTGCCAAGGAAAACAGTACTGTCCTATATTTAGGGGTTTCCTTTATGTTAACCTCTTATTTATGATTTATTGTTTCTCCAATAACTAGACTAAAATTCATCAAATGCATATTATCTTTCCCTACCTTCTATTAACTCATATGTGCTGTCCCTGAGTAATTACCTTCATATTATAACACAAGTGGCACTTTCTAAAGGGTCAAGAGTACCAAAGGAATTACTCTTCTCTCCTGAGGCATAACTTGCTTGCTCTGATATTCACCCTTGACCACTGTTCTCTATGTCCTTTTAAAACCCCACCGAATCACAGTTATTCCTGTTTTTACCACTTAGATTACCACTCCCTGTCCACCCTCTAATTCACTTATTAGATCACACAGCCTGCCAGTTCCCTTTTGGTTCCCTTTTGTCTCTGCCCATTGGTGATGTGAAACACTGTAGGAAAAACACAAGAACTTGGGCAGAGGAGGAAACAGATCTACTTGCACTCAAGTAAGTAACACACGAGCTGAAAGAGACTTGGATTTAACAAGCAATTTAAGCAAGAATTTGAAATTGCCTGGATTAATAATGAAAAGGCAAAAGGCATTGTGTTTTGTATTTAATCTTATCTTTGTAAAGTAGGTTAAATAACAGTACTGTGCCTGAAATATTGTGCTCAGCTCTGCCTTCTGAATTACTGGACAGATGATAAAATATTAGGCTATATATAAGATTTTTTTTTTCAGGAGAAAAGAGTAAAACATATAAATACAGTTTAATGAGGAAGTTTCTAAGGTAGAAAAGGAGTGTGATTTGGCTAGACTGACTCAAAAAATGCAAAAGTGCTTTAAGAAAATTGCTACTCAAACTTCTAGGACTTTCATTTTTCTTCTTGTCTTAACATTGCTTCTTTTCCTTTGAATTTGAGATAGTCCAAATGAATCATTCAGTGTCAGATATTAATTATTTGCCTTCATATTTGGATCCCAAGATAGCTGAGTTACAAAGGCACCATCAGGGATGGCAAACACCCTGGGAAGCACCAGTAATGACTGGCCTCCAGGAGGAATTTGTGCTGCTGGTCACTGCTCTGAGAACCCATGGCTCCTCCATGTCTATGTCAGCAAGTCATTTCTCCATTCAGCAGCAGACTTACATGCCCTAAATGTCCTGCTGCTGATACATTAGTATATATATATGAGGTATGTGGATATATATGCATATAAATATATATATACTGATGGATGGATGTGTATATATATAAAAGTGTGTGTGTGTATATTTATATATATAAAGGGTATAATATATATAAAAAATGGTGTGTGTATATATATGTGCCCTCTTTTGTTGCCCTGCTACCACGTAGAAAATATTCAAAGATAAAACTATTTTCATGGTGATAAAGTAAGTTTATTACAGTATTTGTATAATGCAAGGCATGTGAGAATCTTTATTTCAATGGAACACAGTGAAGTACCAAGAAAAGCTCACAAGAATCAGAAATAGCAAGCTGAATTTGCATCAACCAAGGGGTCTTTTCTTACAAATAATCTTGCTCTTTTTTGTGAGCACTGTTGAAACAGGACTGGATTCTACGTGAGTTGACAGGTAATGTGGGAGAAGGGAACAAGATCTGAATCCATTCTGGGTAAGATGTTTGGTGACGCTGTCAAGCTCCCTCACAGACAGGCATGTATGGATTGGGATCTGGTATCTCCTCAACCAGCAATGTGCTCTGGACTTGACTGCTTTAAATTTCTTCAACACAGAGAGTGAGGATCTGTGCTTTTGTCTCTCTTTTCTCAGTATAATCTTTCACACTTAACTGGCATCCTACTGAGACCTCCCTACAGGCACAACAATTCCAGAACACGGCTCTGAGTTACTCGGATGGTGAGGATGGGACATCACTGCTGGCTGGATGTCTTTGTTTGCAAAGAGATGAATACCTCCAAATTCTTGGGGAGGTAGGACTTTAATCCAGAAAAGGGAGCAATTGGATGTGACTCTGAAGGGGAATCTTCCCCAGGCTGACAGATTTCTGACAGACTATAGCACTCACAGTCACTCAGGCATGCATCCACCTACACAGGATATATTCTGCTGAAGGCACTCCAGAAGGAAGTATATTGAGCCAGTCAGACCACAGTTTTTAAGGCAGGCTATCACATTCAGCTATCACTGGCTCTATCTGGGCAGAGAATAACCTTGCACCACACAGCAGCTGGGTTGCCACTACTTTTCTAGAAAAGAGAGAAGAAAACTTGAAGCACACCAGGTGCCACTCTACAGACATACACAGGAAAGGTCCTGAGCCTATCAGCTCCCTTACAGGGCACAGAGCCTGGTTCTTGCTTTTTTCCTTTCTTTTCCTACAGAGAGAGTAACAATGATGTCTCTCACCACTAGGCACCTGAAGTCTCTTCATCCTTGTTTCATGGTGTACTCACCAACCCATTCAGAGTTCCTCCTCAGACCACCAGGTCAAAATATGTTTGGCAAAAAAAAAAATCCTGCTTCTAGCAAAGACACCCCTCTTTAAACATAGCTGTATAATTTTGGCTTAGCATGCAGGTAAGGAGGAAGGGTATGAGATGTAAAGTACTGTGCTCTATGTCACCAGATGCTACTTGGGACAGACAGGTCATGGATTTTCTGCCTAGAGACACAGACAATACTAACACACTTTGCATCAAAAACATCTTAGCAAAAGTCAAGCAGCATGGTACCCATGATTTTCCTGTGGTGATTCGCAGGTGTTTGCAAGAGTAGAGTAGTGAGCTGTGACTGTACTGGTAGAAGCACTACAGTAGACACTAAATAGGGGTGTGAAAACTAATGAGTGATCCTGAACAAACAGGGGAAAAATGCAAAAAGATTCCCTTCATGCTTTGATACAACCTTCATAAATAAAAGAAAATTTTAAAAGGATGCATGTAATACCTCTTCGTGCCAGACAATGAAGAATCGATTGAACTGGGTCACATGAGACTGAAACAAATATTTTCCTAAAAGAAGTTATGATGGAGATTATAATCTGCCTGCTTAGTGACTGAGAGGAAGGCAGAAGTGTTGCACTTCAGCCACAAGCCCATGCAAGGCTACCGGCTTGGGCCTGAACAGATGGAAAGCTACCCAGTAGAGAGAAACCTGGCAGTGTTTATCGACATCCAGCTGAACATCAGCCAGTAGCATACTCAGGTGGCCAAGAAGGTCAACAATATCCTGGCCTGTATTAGGAATAAGGTAGCCAGCAGAAGTAGGAAAGTGATTGATGCATAGATGTGGTGCTAAAGAGACGTATCTTGGCACCAGGTTTGGTGAAGTTTGGACTCAATGATTTTAAATAACCAAAATAATTCTATGATTCTATAATTCTAAAAGTGGACTTGAATGCTCTTTTTTTTCCTAATTAATATCCATTGCTATCTTCTTGTGACCATTCTGAGGAGACTGAGACTAGTCAGACTTTACACTCTTGTTTCTGCTTAGATACGTGATGCCATGGCAGCTTTGAGAACATTTCTCAGCAAAGTCTACATGTTGCTACATTGCTATATCACCAAAGGCAAGCTGAACATCTGTGCAACATGAGAATGATCCACAAACCCGTTATTACTGTATTGTGATCTCCTTTTGTACAAGAACTTGACTTCCAGTCAGTCTGTTAGCTATCACTATATACTACATAAGACTGTACTGCAGTCTGAAAGGTCCTGACAACCAAGAATTTGATTTGAGAGGCACTCCATCTTTCTATTATCAAAAGACTCTGGGTGAAGAGATAAACTATGCTATGAGCAGCACATGCTCATTGTAACATTTTTAGGAAGAACAGTTCAGAACGTCTTTCTTTTCAGGGTTATAATTGGCTCTGCTCCAAGGACTCTCACATGAGTAATCACATTGATTATGCAGGTTTGAAAGCTTTGACATAAACAAAATAAAGAAAAGCAGATAGAGATGAGAAACTAAACAATGTTGGAGGAAGAAACAAAAATGAGGTAGAGAGAGAAATATATTGGCTCATCACTCTTTCACTTCGGCTGCTAAGCAGCTGGACAAAAGAAGTATTTATTTTTAGACAAAGAGATTCATTCACAGAATCACAGAATCAACCAGGTTGGGAGAGGCCACCAAGATCATCCAGTCCAACCTATCACCCAGACCTCGCCAATCAATTAGATCATGGCACTAAGTGCCTCATCCAGTCTTTTCTTGAACACCTCCAACACCTCCCTGGGTAGCCCATTCCAATGGTAAATCACTCCCTCTGGGAGGAATTTCCTCCTAATATTGAGCCTATACCTCGCCTGGCACAACTTGAGACTATGTCCTCTCATCTTGGTTGCCTGAGAGAAAAGACCATCTGGCTACAACCTCCCTTCAGGTAGTTGTAGACAGCAATGAGGTCTGCCCTGAGCCTCCTCTTCTCCAGGCTAAACAACCCCACGTCCCTCAGCCTCTCCTCAAAGGGCTGTGTTCCAGGCCCCTCACCAGCTTCATCTCCCTTCTCTGGACACGTTCTAGTATCTCAACATCTCTCTTGAACTGAGGGGCCCAGAACTGGACACAAACCATGGAATAAAATTTTATTTAGCCCAAGCTGGGACATCCTACTTTTTCCTGGAGATGGATTGTCCATGAAAATGTGCTGATGAGAAACTACATTTAAATTGTATTTAACAACAAATCGACAATTTAGTATCACAGACATGAAGATAAGATTGAAGGTGATCGACACAGAAAGTTCTGACCCTTTACTTCTCCCAGGGTTCCACTGTGCTGCCACAGCATTTACATATTCTATTCACAGTACTCAAAAATAAAGGAATCTGCCCTCCACCTGTATTTCATTGCCAAAACCAAGTTGGGAACACAGTTCTATTTTATAGATCCTTGTGGGAGAATTTTCTTGCTAACAGGACATGAGCTGGGAAGCAATAAGCAAACCCCTGCTGCAAAGCATCCTTGAGCCCAACTCGGACTCAGGATACCAGGCGGCGGGTGGCACCCCCCACACGCAGCTGCATGGCAGCACCTGCCAGCTGCAGGGGACAGACTCTACAGGTTGTTATTGTAATATTGACCTATCTGTACCTCACACATAACCCTGGACCAACCTGTACTTTCCACATGTACCAATCTCAAATAAAGCTAGTTATGCACACCTCTTCCAAGTGGCATATAAGCCACTGTATTGCCTCAATAAAGCGTACTATACTACATGCAGCTAGCTGATACTGAGTCGACTCGTCAATACCCTGATCCCACCTCCGCTGGCTTCCCGCGGCCGCAGACCCTTCTTCCAGATTTTCTCCCTGGAGGTTCCACTGTTTGCTTAGAGGGAAAAAAAAAAAAAAAAAAAAGAAAAAAAGAAGAAAAAATTAAAAAAGTTGTACCTGAAAAACTCCATGAAAGAGAAACCATAACCATGCTGTTCAGCAATTCCTGCACAAACGACATTTGCAGATGCTCCAATCAATGTTCCATTACCTGCAGTTCAGAAAACAAGTATCAGTTTAAAGTTGCACTTTGTTTCTTACCCTTTGTCTGTTTGTTCTGTGATAAAGTTCTACGATGTACTAGTTAGAAAAGAAAAATTGATTTCTCGTGTATAGGCTTGAAAAGAGACATGCAGGCAGTATCACTACAGCCTATAAATAGCTTCACACTTTGAAAGATAAGCCTGGTATTATTCCCTGATTCCACATAAGCCAGAAAACTAGGGAAGGAACATAACACCAATCTAGCAGTTGTCAAAATGACATCAGAGACTTGCATTCAGATAAACCTGATGATTTTTGCTTTTATGTACAAGCAGGTGCCATCGGATGAGCTGAAAACAAAGGATGAGATACTTTGAATATGCTAAGAAAAACTGATTTCTTTTTTTCCTCCTCCAAACTTGGCAATGACAAATTAATATCTTTTTTTACAAAGAAGTTAACTAATTACTAAGATTTTCATTAAAAAAAAAAAAAAATCAAATTTAAAAGAGGTAAGTGGGATATTTGAGGTGAAAGGATCTGTTCAATGTTTCTGCTAAGGCTAAAGGATCACCACAAATACAAATTCTGCTTACCAAACCACACCTTTAAAAGATAAAGCAAGATAGCTTTATTCAGTGAATGTCATCAAATTACATTATTCAAGTGCCCTTAGGAGAGGAACACATCAAAGGAAGACATCAAGCCATGTTTATAATATGCACTTCTCACATTAGAACTACAGACTTCTCCCAAGCTTTTTCCGGTAACTAATTTATGTCTGCATTTTCTTGAAACTTTCAACAATCTGGCAAGTAGAGAAATCAAGTACTCAGAGCTCAGAAAGACTCATTTTCTATAGCTTTCCCATGAGTCATACTTCAGAATTCTACAATGCAGATGTCTTCAGCAATTTTTTCTGATCTAAAGCACGACTTGGGAAGTGACAGCGACTCCTACATTCAGTCCTTTAACTGAAATTTTGAACAAAAGAGGCAACAATCTAGGAGAAAAAATGTACCCTAGCAAGTCATCTCTTTTGTTATATCTTGCTACATTAACAGTCCACTGTTTTAAGCATGATTTTTCCTTTGCTCCCATTGGCATATAGGTACTATTCTGATTTTGGCACTGCTAAACACTACTGCTGAGTGAAGATTCTTCTGATCTGATTTTGAGAGAAACATATCAGAAGACAATTCATGCTCCAGTCAATTGTTCTGACTCAGAGAATATTTCAAGTCATCCAGAGATCAGTTTACTGAAGAATAAGTCAGAGCAAAAGCAGAAGGATTATTTCTCTATGTGTTCACACGTGGGACCCATAGTCTTCTGCATCTGCAACTGACCACAAAATTATAAGACTTCTAAATATATTTTTAGTACATAATAAAACACACTACGGTCAAGCAACAAACCCAAGTCTTTCCCCACAGAGCTGCTCTCAATTTATTCATTCCTCAGCCTGTATTTGTACTCGAGATTGTCCTGACCTGGGTGGATCTTGCACTTGGCCTTGTTTAACTTCATGAGGTTTCCAAAGATGCCAAGGGCTGTTTGTGACCTAGGTTTCTTACCATACACAGTGAATCACATCTACACCCACACATTCTTCAGGTAGGGACAGAAAAGATACCTTACTAAATAACCAGAAACCTTTAAAAAATAGTGTCTAGCACTGATCATTAGGAAGTGTACAGCCAATTTTCTTTGTCCTCTCTTTGCCTGAGAACATACATTAGTTACTGTAATGATGTTTAAAGATATTAAACTTAGAACATCAGCATTCCTGGTAGGCTGTGGCACGAGAAAGCAAAGACACAAAGTGTGTGGCTTAATGCAAAAATAGAACAAATGAACACAGATGATGTTATCAAAGGAGTCAGGCAGGAACACTTAAGGAATTTTCAATTCCAAAAGTAATCAGTACTCTGCAGTCTCCAAACATTTCATAAGAGATTTCTGCTCTGTGTAGAACAATCAGACATCACCATCAGAATAATATTACTGTAGACAAGCAATATATCTCTGCCTTTAAATTAAAGAAACAGGACTGAAACTGCACTTGTCCTGTGCCAGTTTCTAGATACAGTCAAAATCTCCAAACAGCACACACCCTCTACACTGTATGTGGGCTACAGTAATGCTTTCACATAATGAAGTATTATGGAAAGACTTTCTGCTTCATCAGTGAATCGATTTCCCCAAGCAGATTCCACTTGAGAAAAAACTGTCACCTTATATGTTATCTGAAAGAAGCAGCATTTCTTTTTCATCCATTCAGATAGTGTGTGCAGTTTAATTAGGTATTGGCTCAACAGGCTTCAGAGCACTACAATGAAAATAACAATAGAGGTAAATTTTGTTTCTTCTCACAGGAACTTCTGTCTCCATGGCAAACACTTAACTCCATACTGAAACAGCAACGCATGCCCTCTGAATCACAGAAATCCTAAGAATAGGTTAATGGACATTAAACCCTATTCATTTTTAATTTAATCCAGTTGATGCAAAATAAGAATGATCATTTTCCAGGACTTCATCTAGTCTATCATCACATCATCTTAAGCCTTAAGAATAAGGAAATTTTAAAAGACTCTTGCTTGTTTGTGTGATCAAAAACGTAAAAACACACAAGTGAACTGTATCAAAGAATAACGTTGCAACAATCAGTCTCTTGCTTTGATGACTCCTATGGTAACTTTTTTTGATTACTCCTAGTGTAACACATCCTTTATTACAAGGCTAGATGGTTATTAAGTAACTGGATCATGACAATAACTTAAGAATTATATTTCTAATATCAATAGTATGCGACACGTATGAGGTAAGCCATACATTTTATCCCGTATAGCTGCGTTGCCTATTACTCTTGGTAGACAACACACATTATTGTCAATACTAGCTATGCTTAATAATTCAGTAACATGAAATTAAGAAAGACCTTTTTCTTAATGCAAAAAAAAAAAAAAATCTCACTTTGAGGTGTCCTCGTATAAGGTACAGATATATCACCTAAATGCAGCAGCCATGCTGCTGCCTAGGCTTACAAAATCTTTCTGATATTGAGTATTTTTAGGGAATGTGAAACCAACTCTAATTATAAAGAATATTTGATAATCTATCATGAAAGATCCAAAGCCAAAACCCACACATTAAAATGTGTCTTTGCATCTCCAGGCAATTTAAAGGTATAAGCAGCAAGATGTTGATAAGGTTTAGTAAGCTTGGTTTGGTACCTGCAGTGTCTATCAGCCTTGCTTTCTCTGCTCTTCTGATTCAGTTTGTATCTACTTCTCAACCCAGTTTTCAGCTGTTATCCTCTGCTACACAATTCTTTCAGAAACTGCCAAGTTCAAATCCAGAACCTGAACACCACAGGTAATACACCTCCCTTGTACTCAGACTGCCTCTCCCTCATCAAACAGGGTCTGCCTAAGTGATTACAGTCTGCAATGCACTACAAAGCAATGCTGGGAGAACCCATTCAGCTTACCAAAAGAAAAGATTGAGAAATCAGAGTAGAATCCTAACAAAAAAGGGAGACAGTTGGCAATAACACTCTTTTTTCCTCTCACTTTTAAGCCTCATTCTCAGCTGCTGAATTTTACTTGTCAGCAGCACATCTATTATATCTAAATTGCATTAGTTCTCAGGAATGCCTTTGGTATTGCTCCAGCAGGAGCAAACCCTAACCCTTAGGTTTACTGCATTAATATGTTTGCCTAGAAAATCACCTCAGCGTGCCAGGTAGGATTAGTATTTATTACTCAAAGCATTGAGAAATCAAAGGGAAGGGATTATCACTAATAAAGCCATTTGGCCTAGCAAGAGCAGCTTTCATAAACACTAACTTTCTCAAATATAAAGGAGTTGGTATCTTGTGCAACAGTAAGCTTCAAGCTTATACGTGGATTGCTTACAGAAAAGTCATGCTCTGCTGTGAGCATTACAAACCACTTCCCAACCACATGCTCTGACAACAGATAACAAGCTATACCTGTGCTTAACAGATTTTCTGCTTTTTTTCTTCTCTATATCACTGGATAGTTAATACACAAGAAAAGAGACTACCCATCTTTTATGTCAGCACAAGCCCTGAAAACAGCTTTTCCCTGAGCAAACATCTGCGACAGACTCAGTTTCACACAGGCACAGCTGTTTACACTGCTTTGTCCCAGACAAGAGTTCTCTGTGCAACCAGGGGTTTGCTGTGTGGTCACGGCCTTTTGCTGTAATCAAACCATCTCATTACAGTGTGAAAGCAAAATTTATTGAAACTAGTTTCTTGCTGCCCATCCATCTTCAAGTTCAGTCAAGCTGCACCAGGGGAGGTTCAGGCTGGATATCAGGAAACATTTCTTCACAGAGAGGGTTATCAAACCTTGGAATTCTCTGCCCAGGGCAGTGATGAACTCAAAGTCCATGCAAGTGTTTGAACAGTGTGTGGACCTGGCACTTATGGACGTGGTTTAGTGTTAGCATGGTTTAGTTGTTTCACACTGGCTCAAGGGCTGAGCTGGTTGATCTTTGAGGTCTCTTCCAACTGGATGTTTTCTGTGATTCTGGAATGAAAACTCTATGCAGTTTCTTATATGCTTTACATCATTAAATAAAGGTAGATTGATGTGTGTTTTCCTTTCCACAGCATATTACATTTCTTTCCTTAGAGCACCATCTGCACAAATGTAACATTGGGCTGCAGAATGGACTGTTAAACACTTACTGTTTTGATTAGCTTTACATAAGACAGCCTTCATAGCTTGAAAAAATATTCTGTTCCATACAAAGCTTATACAGCTCTGTGGTGCAGCAGACAGGCTGGAGGGAAGGGATGCCATCCAGAGGGACCTGGACAGGCTGGAGAGGTGGGCACAAGCCAACCTCAGGAGGTTCTGGCCTTGATTCTGTAGCTCTTTCTTGACTACAAGGTTTGGTTATCCAGGGCTTGTTAATTTTTACACATAAAATTATTAAAAGATATTCAAGGCTTGTAGATATCTAACAAATGAATATAGATGGCTTTGTTTAATGAGGAAAGTCATAGAATCAGTCAGGGTTGGAAGAGACCACAAGGATCATGTAGTTCTAACCTCCCTGCCATGGGCAGGGACACCCTACCCTAGATCAGGCTGGCCAGAGCCCCATCCAGCCTGGCCTTAAACACCTTCAGGGATGGGGCCTCAACCACCTCTTTGGGCAACGCATTCCAGGGTCTCACTACTCTCATGGTGAAGAACTTCCTCCTTATGTCCAGCCTGAACCTACCCATCTCCAGCTTTGCTCCATTCCCCCTAGTCCTGCCACTCCCTGATATCCTGAAAAGGCCCTCCCCAGATTTTTTGTAGGCCCCTTTCAGATCCTGGAAGGCCACAATAAGGTCACCTGGGAGCCTCCTCTTCTCCAGATTCAACAGCCCCAACTCTCTCAGTCTGTCCTTACAGCAGAGCTGCTCCAGCCCTCTGAGCATCCCAGTGGCCCTTCTCTGGATGCACTTCAGCACGTTGACATCCTTCTTGTAATGAGGGCTCCAGAACTGGATGCAGTACTCCTGGTGGAGTCTCACGAGAGTGGAGTGGAGGGGGAGAATCACCTCCCTCATCCTCTGGCCACACTTCTCCTGATGCAGCCCAGGCTCTGGTTATCCCTTTGGTCTGCAAGTGCACACTGCTGGCTCTTGTTGAGCTTCTGGTCCACCAGCACCCCCAAGTCCCTCTCCTCAGGGCTGCTCTCCAGCCAGTCACTGCCCAACCTGTATTTGTGCTTGGGCATGCCCTGACCCTGCACTTGGTCTGAAATAAAAAGGAGCCACAGGTCATAGGCAGTAAGAGGAAGAAAGCATACATTAATTTATTCAACACTGATATAGATTGAAATTTTTTGATGTCTAAATTTTTTAATTTTACTGATTTGGAAACATTTTTATGGGTTGTTTCTGCACAAATGAATATGCATGGACTTTATAGGGAAAAAATAAATAGAAAAAGATAACATGAATCAAAGATTTGAGTTAACATCTCTAAAAAGTTCATTGAATTGCTTTCACTTAGTCAGGTGAACTATATAATTTTTAATCACTATTACTATACCAACAGAAGGACAGTTACTATAAACATTGCATTATTCAATGTTCAGTGCTTCCTTCTTTCTATGAGAGGAAAAGGTAAAATTTAAATTTGTCACTTTTCCACCCCAAGTGTGAAATAAACAAGACAGGTTAGTAAACATCCTTCATTTGCTACTTTAACAATAAACAAATCCATAAGCATCTTTCAAATCCAGGCATCTGTGAAAGAGACATAAAACCAGTGATGATCACTTGACCACTCTCTCCTTGAAGTCAGCTTGTCCAGTACTAGGGCAAAGTAAAGTAGGATAATGAAGAATAGTGTCAGCAACGCACTCTCACACACCATTCCCTCATGCTTTGAAATACATATTCAAGTGGGTTCCATATAAACCCTTAAATGCTACACACAAGTCCCAGTTTGCACATTTTTTCATCTCTGATTCTTTGATTCAGAGGTTAAAATTATGTCAGCTCATTTTTGCAGCTTCTCCACACACAGCACTATTACTAGGTATCAAATATTGGAAAATGGTTCCCATTATAGGCACCTGGCATAAAAGCACATTATTCAACTTTATCAGAACTTACTTTGAAGATGAGCTGAACAAAAGAGTACTTAAGAAAGAAAGAAAAAGAAAAAGGTGTCCCTCTCTTATTTTATAATACCAGGCTGCTTTAAATTCAGATTCTGACTTCAGCCAGACTGATTTTTGATTGGAGCCTACCTATTATGGTTAGATATGGTTCAAGTGCCATGTTTAGAACAGCTTCACAGCTCCTACTAGTGTTTTAGATGTGCTGACCACAACTGTGCTAGGTATATTTATTAGTATCTTTGAAATATGGTTATTATCTTAAAAATATTATAAATTTATCTAATGCCATACAGTCTCCAATTCATCAATAGAAATCAGGATGAATATTGCAGATTGATATATTTTCCCTCCTTTCTGCTGCACTACTCAAAATGCAAAAAAGATGTTATTGTCTGGAAAGGGTCTGCAGAAGGAGAAAATTAGATTGTCCAGTATTATCTTCTGCACTTAAGCCTTTTAAACCTTCCTATAGCTCTCCTGTTTTGGTCCATCTGATAGTCCAAGTGCTACCCTCTACTTGAATGTGTATATATATCTTTATATATTATCTACACCTCTTCTACTGAGAGTTATGCACAGTATGTATTCTCAAACTGCAACAATTCAGCAATACAACATATTGTATATTCTTATAGTTCTGAAAACAGAGCTTGCCAAGGTTTCCAGAACGAACTTTCTGTAACTTGTGCTAAACAAATGCACAAAATAAGCAAATAAAATTGAACAAAACTCCACATATCGTTTGTAGGTGTCTCCAATGTCATCTCTGATCATTATCTTATCAACAAGTTGCAGAACTTTATAACATGAAGTTATTTTACACAGATTGAAAACCATTAATACAAGCATTTGAAATTCATCAGTAATGCAAGCATTATAATCAAGTATTATACTAATGACGTCTGGCATAAACTCTTTTTCTGATTCAGTGAGTGTAGAATACATGCACCTCTCTTTGCTTCCAGTTTAGATTATAATACTCACTATCCAAACTATAAATCCTCATCAGTTCATCTGAAATGGCATCTTTTAACCCATATACTTCACATTTCTCCCTTAACAACATACACATCTATCTATGCAAGCCCACCAAGGTAACTCTTTTCAAGCTTAGAAAAATGTCCTTGCCAATTAAAATTAATGAAGTTCGATATATGTTGGTTTTTTTTTAAGACACTAACTCAGTGTCTTGAAGCCAGGCAGGACTCTGACATTGCCTTAATACAGACAAAGGTGTCTGTCAAATGTACACACTTAATGTCATCTGCTTTTGCATTGTAAATTCATAACTTTTTTATGTGCGTGTTCTATGCCACAGATGATTATCTCTGGTAATCTTAAAGATTAGAGAATCTCCTTTAGCTGCAGGGACTCTGGTAATGAGCCTGGCTCTCACACTAGAAACTTAAACAGCACTGCTGGGCTTTGAGAACTTCATACTGAAAAACCATGAAGATGGCCTAGTTTGAATGCCATGAAAGAGATAAGAGCAGCTGGATTTTTATAGGCTGTTACAGATTCTTCTGGTTGCTGAAAATTGGAAGAGAACAGTTTGGGCACTCGGATATCAATAGATCACAAAGATTCCTTGTGCTTACATCTGATTGTGTCACTCTTCATGCTACAACAAATCACAAACTTTCAGTTAACACCTGAATGAGGTTCTCATTAACAAGCAAGTAGTACCACCATTTAATGGACAGCAATCATAGCTTGAGTCTGTGTTACTTGTTTCTATCGTTGTAAACATCATAGAAACAATGCAAAGTATATTCAGAAAGTAAATTAGATACCTACAAAATATCTGCTATACTTTGCTTCTACATCTGTACGAGAGGCATAACACTGCTAAAGACTGAAGTGAGGTCTTTAAAGAAAAAATATGAGGCATTTACTAAATTTACTTATTTGTCTTTCCTGCTTTTCAAGGTCAAGAACAGCCACATTCTTTCCCTTTGGAAAGATCTCTAGTAACTTTCATTCCCTGCAATATCACTGTTTGATTTGGTCTATAATCTTTATGTTCATAGGCAAAATTCTGATCTAAATCAGGGCTGTCTTACCCACACAGCATAAAACTGAGCTCCAGGATTTCTCGTTGTTGAAGCATTCCTTTAGAAGTAATAGGAACTTTCAATACTGGTGTCCTGGTTAAAATTAATCTCGGTTAGGTATATTCTCTCCACCAATAAAACATTCCTACAGTTTCAATTCCATGATTTATACAACAATCAGGTTCAAAATCAAAGCTCAGTAGTGCTCCTTTAGCTGCTACATTTTTGTATCATACATTTGATTCTTGATGAACTTACTGTATCTTTCAGATTGAGAGGTTTTACACAAATTTGATCTATATAACTACACAAGAATGTCAAGGGATCTATAGTTGGGCTTTCCCTCATTATATTATTGTCTATTTTGATACATTTTATATTTTATTGAAGGCTTTTGCTTTCCACATTTTGCAAAGAGTTGGTTTAGGAATATAAACAATACTTCTAGGTTTATACCTTCAGTGTGTCTGGAGCTTTAAAACTAGTTAAGGATTTTATTGAGCAGAATCAGCAGGAATAATAAATCAATGATATTCCACTGTGGAAGAGGCCATCTGCATCAGGATCGTAAGTAAGGATGCTAAGAGACAGAATAGATATAACACTGGACCACTGAGAGGAACCCCATTGCTTAGCTGCACTGTGGATTGCACTCTGTTAATAGCTGTAATTAACACAATGTCCTGTGGATAATGGATTTTATTCATACCTGGGTTTTGACCTTGCAAGGTTAGAAGTGCCAGTAGCACCCTCCTCTTACCTTCTTTCTTGAAGCAGACCCTAGAGTTGAGATTGTGCGGCTAGAATACCATAACTGTATGCATCCTAGAGATTGCCTCTTTCAAGTAGAATTGTGACAATGATGACTTTCCAGTGTTGCCTTTCTAAGAACATATGCGGAGAAGAAAAATAGTGCAAAACTATATAGTGCAGAAACTATCCCCTTTGAACTACAGTAATAGTTGCTGCAGCAAAGTAGCATTTTTTGTGCTTCTAGTAACTGAGAACTCAGAAGGCAAGGACTTGCAAATATGAATAAATTCTTTTTGTCTCTGAAGTTTCTTTTTTTTTAAATTACTTTTTATAAATAATTTTAAAAAATAAAAAGTTAAAGAGCTAAAAATAAAAGTAAATTCCACCTCTTTAAATGCCAAATGCACAAAATCTCTTCAAATACTATCTTAACTATAACCTCTTCTGCTCAGTAAAAAAATATAGTTTCGCACAATTGAACAGTTTTAATAGGTGGATTTCTGACTGTGAACTGACTCAAATTAAGTTGAATCTATAATTCATGTTTCTTTAAAAACTCATGAGACAATAGAAGCAATGTAATGAAAGCTCCTCTTGTTCTGAAACTGCTGAATCTAACAATCTTCATTTGTCCTCCAAAATTTCAGAGCAGCATTCCCTAGACGCTATCAGAAGGTCTACGTACAACTCAGTTTCAAGAAGTACCATAATTCTATCTTGTACTAGAATAGGAAGCACAAATGAATAAAACTTTATGCAGTGTCCTCTTGTGCAAAAGAAATACAAATGCATATTTGTCAGAATGCCATAGAAAACAAGTGAATTTACTTCCTCATTTGAGGAAGTGATCGGGTCCCTGTACACAGCACTGATGAGGCCACACCTTGAGTACCATCTGCTTTCTGGACATGTCAGTATTCCCCATCATCCATCAGGGAGCCTAGAGCATCCAGACTCCAGAATTGCAGCTGAATTTAAATACAGAAAGATAGCTGGGACAATTATAAACCTAAATTTCCGGAATCAGCTCCCTTGAGAAAAATGACCATGTTCATTTCTTAACCATGCAAGGTTGACATGATCCTGGGCAAGAAAACTTCTGCCAAAAAGGAGTTGGCAAACTCCTAGGAAGAACCCAAGGTTTCAAAATTGTGACCGTCTCATCAGGAACTGCCCATGATCATCACGGCTCTTGACTTCCTTGATTAAGAGATGGGATTTTCTATCTCTTCTCTACCTTCAGAAACACATTTTACACAGCAAGGAGCATCTATGTGATATTAAGATACTCCCTAGGTCTGAACCCAAGGCTATGAAAGACAGAAATTTAATAGAAGGAGCTCTCTTTTGGGAAATGCTTCTGCAGGTGACAACAGTTTGGCAGTTACACTGACAAAGGTCTTTTCATCTTGCTTCAGATTGACTCAAGCCTTCTTACATTTCCAGGAAAACAGCTGAAACAATGAAGGGAAATTACTGTCTTTTCTCATACTATCATCTTTTAAACCTGTGGCTGTCTCTGCACTTTGTGACAGTAGAAAAGGTAATTGCTCCCACAGGAAATTTTTCAGGACAAAATGTCACATGGCATTTTCCAAGACAGACACAAACACTGTCTTGGACATAAGCATATAACACTGTTTAACACAAACCCCAGAAATGCTACCAAATTACCAGAACTGAAGCTCTGCATTATACAATAAACAACCCTAAAATATGCAGTTATAATACTGTTTCATCAGGCTTGTCTCTTCTACAAGATGTCTTCTTTGCCAAGTTCATTTGGTTGCATAAGCAGTAATAAGATCCAATTTTCTGCCTTAAGCACCAGGCGGTAATGATGTTATTGTCATCTACCACTCCCACAATGGGATTAGCCTACTTTGAGGCTTCTTTCACATCACATCAGTGCTAATAAGGGTTCTATTTTGGAAATAATTTTTAAAGGCCATTACCATCTTTTTAAGTTTAAAAAAAAAAAGAAATCCCCTTTTACCTCATTCCTGGGGGCTACAAGACTTTTCAAAGCAAAAATCTTTCCATAGTTTTCATTTCCTAAACCGTAAGATGGTGTCCATTAGCTTTTTATTTTGACATAGGAAGGTCAGAAGCATAGTAATTTTCAGACTAACACTCCTGTGAAACCTTTGCCAGTGTAACTTAGCATATGCTCAGCTTTATCCTAATGGAGCTTAGTCTGGAGTGTTTAAGCTTTTGCTAATAATGATCCAAATTTTTATCAAAATATTTGTATAGAGCTTATCTGAATACCTAGGTGCTTCTTGTAGTTCTGCAGTGATTTGAATTCTAATTCTCATGGCACTGTTTACATTTTTGCTTTTGTCTCACGTTGCATACACACAGAAGTCTCTGCTAAAATCTCAGCAGCCTTTAAACAAATCATTTAATTTTAGAAAATCAGCAGAAACTTGTGGAGGCTCCAAGGCTGAGAAGTGTCTCCCACCCAGAATATGTCCTCATAATCTGGCCAGTTTTATATTCCTTATGCTTACTTCTTTTAATTGTAACGTTTAATGAATCAAAGTATGCTCAATGATTAGCAAAGCATGAAGAAAGATTATGTATTTAACAGAAAAACACCTCCCTAAACATATACTGATTATTCAAGTTATTTGTTTTAAAGTTCAATAGAATTAAATCACAATATAATGAGTACAAAGAGATATTCTTCAAATTAATAACCGTTGTTTGGTATATATTGTCCTGTCTTTGCAAAATGCAGTAAATTTCAATCTGTAAATTGCATTATAATCTTTGTCTTGTATTAAGGTCACCTGTGATAGCAATCACTTATCTAAATAAACACACAAGAACTTGTATTGCACACAAAACTGTTTTTCATTCCAATCTCTGCATAGTCAAGGAAACTATTCGAATGTGTGTGGAGGATGAGTGGAGGTGGATCCATGGCAGGATGCCATTTTGTCAATTTTAACTTTATTGAAGCTAATTACCTAAATATTTAGGGGTCAAAACTCAGCTCAATACAATGTAATTAGCATTAACATTCTCAGTAGCAAAAAAAAATTAAAATAACTACTTCTCATTAAAATTTTACACATTCTAATTGCTCTTAGTACACTTCCTATTTGGAAATGTGGTGTTGTAACACCTTTGTGAGTAATTTGCAGAATCTGGGAGGGAGGGAAAGAGTAATCAAGTGTAAATATTCATTTTAAAACTACCATATGGCTATTTTTCTTTATTGTAACAAATAGTGAAGAAAATCCTGGGCCTACAGTATAGACATGCTACATTTTAAATTAAAAATAAAAGTAATTAAACCATCTGCTTGTTTTTGTTCTAATGCACTGACAATATAAGAAATTCCAGTTAATATCAAGACAGACATTAGAGGAACATTTATTAGCTTTCACTATTAGAAGTACATTTCCCAAAGGCTTCAAAAAGACTTTCATTCAAGTAAAGGGTGCTAAATTTTAGCACATGGATACTCAAACAATTTCTGAGAGCCAGCTAGAAAACTGCCCAGTGACTTCAGCAGACTTTGAATCAAGCCTTCAGATCTCAGATATTACACATTTTCTGCATCTTTCCATTGCACAATGAAAGATCTCTGCTCTGAAAGCTAAATGTATCTTTGTATTTTCTCTCACAAAAGATCAGAACCCTGTAAGTACCATCTGGATTACTTCTTTGTGTGTCTGTACATTCGGGAGATATGAGTTTCAAAAACAGCCTGCAAAAATCCTATTACAGCAGCAGACAATGATTTGGATCCTTGTCTGGGAGTCCTTTCAATTCAAAAGAATCTGGATTAGGCCCTCCTTATGATTTGCATAATACAAACATTGACCCTCTTTTTCTAGATTATGTATGTCATAGTAGAAAAGGTTTGACCTTATGTTGGTTTTCTCACATACACTCTTACCTCCAAGGCATGCACCCATGGCCAATGAGAAGATTAATGGTTTCATAGGCAAGTTAACATCAGGATCTTTACTCAGATTAAGAAGCACAGGAATCTGTGGTTTAAGAAGAGAAAGAGAAGAGAAAATCCATTTAAGTGCTCCACTAAAACCACCAGCAAGTCCAAAGAATAACTTGAAGGTTTTTTCTTTTATCTTCTTTTTTAAAAAATATAATTAGTGTCTTTGAATCCTATTCTCGATATGTGTTCATTTTCCCCCACTGTCAAGGTAAAGAGACAGTATCAGCAACATTAGGCAAAGCCTGACACAGGCGATGCTGACAAAACTGGGGCTTTCTTAAGGTGCTGAATGTCTCCCATTAGATCCTTCCAGTTCAACAAGACATTGACAGTGAACTGACAGTGTATTCCCCTTCTATTTCTTGAAAACTAAAGGACGGAGTTATTTTGCTTTTTCTTGCTGGGGACAGCTCTAAGAAATGCCCAGACTTTCACAATCAAGATGGCTGTAGATCATCTGTCAGTTAACTAAAAAATTCCTCAGGCTTTGTTATAACCAAAAGTATTTGATCTGTTAAGGGAAAAATTGAGAAAGATTGATATGGCAGGCTTCTGAATTGATAAACAGAGCTGAGGTTTTAAACCTTTTATTCTGACTTTATATTTACCAGAGAACACTGGTTTAGTTCACTGGAAAAGTTTATGAGTTTCATTTAATCACTTTAGTAAATTAAGTAAAATAACAAAATCCCTGAAATGTCAAATGACATTTAATTTGTAGGGAGATGCAATAAACTTCCTTGTGTAGTTGTTAGAGAGCCCAAAACCATGCCAGGTAGGATTTCTGGTAGCACAAGGTCTCAGCACCTCTAAAAGATAAACAGCTTTCACTGTAGTTGAGAAAAATTCATTTGAGTTTAACTTGTGTAATGAGTTGGTTTGAAAGGTGATATCAGTACCTACAGAGTGGAGGTCCCCAGTAAGAGGAAAGGTGTAATGTTATTAACCTAGTTTTAACGTGTGCAGAGGCTTATGGGACCAAAAGGGAGAGAGAACGAACAAGCAAATGTGGAAGTAATTAAATAGGATGGGATTTGTGGAAACATCTGTGGTATGCTTGAAAATTAATGCTTTCTCAGAGTACAGGATCTTCAATAGTGAGTAGAGTTATGACTTGTAATTGTCCAGTTTGACTTTTGAATGTATTTTACAGGTTCCCTTCATGGAGTATAATCTCAAGAGGTGGGACAGCTGCTTCCTGCAAACCGTTTTCACTTTGAAAGCTCTAAAATTCTCTCCTTTACTGACTATGTGTCTTCAATTTGTATGAGGCAATATACAGGTTTTATGAAGAATTACAACCCTTTTCACACCCCTAGTGAAAGTGTTGCTAATCATCCCCCTTAAATCCTGTAATTGATTCATCTAGATAAGGGTTGCCAGACCCTATGTGCAACATCTGTGATGCAAGCAGAAGGAAGTGATGTTGCTGATAAGTCACTTCTAAAGGCTATTCCCAAGTTGTTCGTTGCCTGAAGATGTGTGTTGCTATTTTAAGGCCTGGAGATGGGCAAGTATGCTCAACATACTGCCTTTTCCCCCAGAAACATTGAAGAAAGATCTTATTTCTCTCCACAAACTTTGTTTGTCTAGAATCATCACTGTTAGAAAATGATATGCAATTGAAATGGCAGTTATGTTTGTTTCAAAACAGCATTGTCGCAACACAAATTTTAAGCAGAAATACTGAAATGACAGAGTAAGTCATCTTGCTCAATCTAAATAAAGCGTTTGTTCCTACTACAAAATTTTGACCAACAAATCAAAATCAATTCAGTTTCCCAGAATTGTTTGCAAGTGCCCTGATGTAACTACTATGCAGACCAGTAACTCTTGTGGTAGTTTGGGTGTCCCCTGCCCCCCACTTTAGAAATCACCCAGACTAGACTCAGCCAGCTCTGGAAATTTGAATGAAGCTTATATTTACAGCTGGCACAATCTGCAAGCAGATATTTACAGTATATACAGATATATACAGAAATATACAAGGTAAAAAGGTAATACAGACACAACTCCCCTCCCAGGAACCTGAGTCCCCAGGAGGGGCTTTCAACCACCCCCTCCCCTTCCCCCTTCCCCTCTCAACCTTACCCCAGTCCCAAGGAATAATGGAGGTTCAGCCAGGGGGATTAAGAAGCAAAGTGAATCAGCAAAGCAAATGGAGGGTGAGGTTAGAAAGCAAGATGGAGTTCAGCCAGCAGCCAGCAGCTCCCCAGCAGGTGAAGAGCTGAGAGCCAAGCCCAGAGTGAAGTGCCCAAGCGAAGTGACTTTATCTTTTGTTTTGCTTTTCTTCTTTACACATCTCAGCAAGACTGTGAGCGAAGTAGACATCATCATTGTTTTCACTTCACAGCCTATGATCCATTCTCACCAAAACATTCTAGCTAGGCTCAAACCAGCACACTCCCTGTACGTGCCCTACTCAGCACCGACACTGTGCTTAGGCAAAGGAGATTAAAATGACAATTCTATTTTCTTACTGTTAAGGTTAGTCCTAAAGATGCCGCCAGCCACCTCCCAAGTGGAAAGGAAGTAATGCCATTTTCACACCCCACTGGTGAGAACTTGATTAAGAAGTGGCTCAGGGGTTGGTGCCTCCAACAAAAATTTGGATTCTTTGATCTTGGGGAACTTTATGTAGCCTCGGGTCTTGAAGCAACAGGTGGGGTACAACTGACTCAGAGGGGGAGAAGGACCCTGGCACATGAGCTGGCTGGGCTTGTTGAGAGGGCTTTAAACTAGAGTGGAAGCGGGAGGGGGTTAAACACAATACCACTAGAGATAAAGCAAAGGAAATTAAGGATGGTAGGCTAGAGATAGGGGTAAAAGCAGCAGCCCAGCTGAAGTGCATGGACACTAATGCACAAAGTATGGGTAACAAACAAGAGGAGCTGGAAGCCTTGGTGCAGGAGGGAAACTATGATGTCTTTGCCATCACAGAAACGTGGTGGCATGACTCACAGGATTGGAGTGCTGTAATCAATGGCTACAGACTCTTCAGGAGAGACAGGCAAGGGAGAAGAGGTGGAG